>MZZL01000401.1:671285-880520 GCA_002749535.1 Apophysomyces variabilis | reverse complement strand
AAAAAAAAAAAAAAAAAAAAAAAAAAAAAGAGCAGTAAATCCAGTATGACTGAAGTTTATTCTTGAAAAAGTGCTAATAACGACTTTTGACCTATGAGTAGCTTATGCTTTCTATATCGTAATAAACATTTCTAGGCTATTATTAATCGCGCATCAAGCTAACTATTAGTTGAGCAACGTCATGTCTGTAAATGACAATATATTCTCTATTATATGGGTCGTAGCAATAACTGTAAATACTCAGCATCAGCATTTTCAGTATCATGATGTATTTTGGGCAGTCTTCAATTATTTTAACTGGTTAACAATATATGCCGACTGAAATAACCGCCTTTATCCCCTTATTCTTTTACATTTTCCCTATACAGCCAAGTGGGTAGCTGGTGTGAACACTATCCATTTGTTTGATGTTCTCCTTTTTCTTGTTTTCCTTTTAACCGACGCCACCACTAACAAGGATCATACACTTGCGTTAGTTAGGCTCATCAATAAAGCGGCCCAGGAGATCATGGTCACCCACTTTTAATATCGTATGAGCCGTTGTTTGCATGAAGCTAACTAAACTTTTTTTTTTGGCCATTACACAGTTGCCACGAGGTACATTACATTCTATGAGAAAAATACAAATAAAAAATTTACAAGAAAAAGGCAAGACGTCAAGAGCGGAAAACAAAAATACAAGAGAGATACAAGGAAAAATAGGAGCAAAAAGAAGAAAAGACGGAAGGCAAGGGCTACAAAAAGGGATAGAAGGCTAGTGTAAAGGAAATGTGGGATAGCTGCAGCTCACAGGAAGAGTAACCAGGACATCAGAAGCGAGATGATCAGCAAGTGAGAGTCAAAGTGAGTGATTCCGTTAGAAACGCTGCTTGGAGCCTTCATACTGCGGAAATTATTGTTATCGCATACAGGATGGGCTCTGATCGTCTCGTCAATTTTGGTATCGATGGAGTAGTTCGTATTAGTTAATACCGTCGAATATCCCATGGTGTCTAGCATTCGCAATATGCCTGGCCCAATCGGCGATTGATATACTTGATTGATTACCGTGCCATTCAAAGTCACCGGATACGTGATGACTTCCTGATCCTCGTATGCATCCTTGACGATCTCTTCAAGTGTCTGGCCAGTTCGGAAATGGTCAGTCATCAAAAAATCAGGCGTGAATGCATATAACTGATCAACATGCGCATTTGACAAACTTGGTCGAAAAACTAAATCGCCTTGTTCTAGACGCGAATTCATTGCGCCACTGCCGGTAGCGAGTATCATGTGAGTGTATTTCTCTTTGAGGTACCGGTTGCTATTGAAGCTGCTATTGGTGATGGCTGGTGGAGCAAATTGGAATTCCAATGTCTGATTTCGGCTGATTGAAAGCCAGAGTTCTCTGGCAGGGATGGATTTTCCATAGCGATTAAACAATTGAACGAAGTTGGAAATGTAGGCATTTTCTGTTTCATCTTCCACACAAAAGTTTTGCATATCAAAGCCGAGATCGGCCAGCGACTGACGGCTGCTCCGATTGTCTTGTGAATCCACATTCATCAGGAATTTATCGAATATCATGGTTGGCTGAAAGCCTATCATATAAATCGGGCCCATCTGTTTTTTGATATACCATAATGGACTCGGTGTTAGTAATTGAAGTTCAATCAAATCCATCACGTCTTGTAATAATTGACGAAATGGAGATGATTCATGAGAGAAATAATCGGCCCATGAGCTCACAAATCCGGCACCATGTAGAATCTCGTGGAGAAAAACATACTTGATATCGACTTGTCCCGATCGAATCGTGCTATCGTTCTTTATGGCATCTCTTTTTAAGCTTCGCCCAGAATAAAACGCACATTCACTTCTAGACATACCTGAAACCAGAACTTGCCACCTGGAGGAACACCTGTTCCATTCCATCCATTCTCATACGCTTTGTCCAAGTTCACCTCGCTCAGATAGTAGTCATGATTGATCGCCATCACAATATCCCAATCATCCCAGGATGAAGTGTGCCCATATGGCACAAGCTGCTTTGCTAACGCCTGTGGATAGATATAGTTAAGATCAGCACCGTCCTGAAAAGGAAGCGTAAACTGAACAAAAAAAGTTGGATGGTTAGCGGGTTACCAAGCAGAAAAGGAGATTACTGACTTGAGAAGCAGGCTCTGCCCACGCAATGGTATCGTTTAAACATTGATTATCGCAAAAACGATAGTAATAAGATGTTAATCTAAACAGTGCAGGTATAAGTTATACTTTGTCTTCTCATTCTTCTTCTCTTCTGCTTTTCCTCTTTAAGACTTACACAAGACTGTTTTTGATATTGACCACTTTAATAAATTCAACAGTAGCCGCGGCAAATGCGGTTTGCACTTTAGTGCAAAAAGAAGGTTCCAAATCACAAAGAAGCACCACCTGGACAAGAGAGCTAACGTTTGCTTTGTATTGGGTTTGTGGTAACTTTGTTCCTTCGATATCAGGTTCCGGGAATAGAATGGAATCGTCGTCGTCTCCGGGCTGGTTGCTATCATCCGTATGATTGCTATTCGTCGTGTTCTCGGCATGAACTGATCGCTTTAACCATCCCGCATCGGCTTTTGCTATGAGCAGAATCAGCAGAAGGCATAATAGTAAAGCTTGCAACGATGTGGTAACTGGCCGTTTCCGCCAAGTCATGTTCATGGGACGAAAAAAGAAGGGGGAAAAGCTGTCAGAAAAGTCCTTTTTTTCCGGGATTGAATCACAGAAATCGATTGACAGAAAAGTATGCACAGTTTCCCGATCGTTCTAATATGTGACATTTAAGCGAACTGTTGCACATTATCCAAAGGATAACATAAACTGCAGGACCCGATAGGTAGAACCTGCGTCGCTATACTTATTGACGTTTTACAAGTTTTTCGTTTGAGGCTACTTCGATTTAACGAACCTTCTTTCTTGCTGTTTAGTTATATCACTTTCACATAGTGAATCCAGTAACCAAGCATCAACTTTAAGAGACTTGAGTGCTTTCAGTATTCATACTAAGCACACGATAAATCCACACCATTTTTGTTATACGCCCAGTTGGTCCATTAAGGGAAATGGTGCTCTCGGAGGTAAAAATACGTCGTTTACTTTACTCCATCTTCGCAAGAAACTTTCTCAGTGAAAAGTTACCGATCACATTCACCAAAATTCAATATTCGTGACACAAGGCCTGTTGACTTGTGCACAATGGACTCACTGCAACCATTACATATAATGTGAAGATTTAGTACTGTATATGTTGCATAATGTTGTTCTATTATATATTCGACAATTTTCGTTCATCCTTTATAGGGAGGGTTAACTAGGGAAGTGGTACTATAGAAATCAACGTAAGTTTAAAACCATAATACTGAATGCTTTACCTTTGTGCTTTGGGCTCTATGTTTAGCTGCGATAGAAGGGTGTTCATATCCTTACGTTCAACCTTTGATCGCTTGACCAAACTATTGACAGACATGTTTTGTGTCGACTCTTCATCGGCCTCCGAACTATCATTAACTAATAGTTGTGTAGCTAGATGTTCGTCACTCTCGTTAGATAACAGCTTTCCCTACTCAAATGATTTTTCCTACCTAAAGCTTCCTTCAGTGTTTCTACTTTGATAGGCTGCTTCTTAGCATTAGGAAGCTCCTAAGTTAATCCATAAGCTGTCTACTTTTTCTTTACATGACCATATCTACTCACATCTATCGTCATATTCGGCCAGGAATTCATCAATCTTGGCTTATGCTCATCCATGTCACGCGCAGGCTTGATACGGAACACGCGTTTATGATTCACTGTAAGGAAAGTGATAAGCATAACATTCAAAGCTCCTAAGCACTTACTGTATGCGTCAGATCCCCATTCCGCATAGAGCTTACTTTCAAGATCAAGACCGTGCGTATCTTCCTCGTCACGGAATTTTGCATCGTTCGATATGATTTCAACAACGCGATGACGATCAACGAACTTCGTCACGGCTTTATCGTTAACAGGTTCAAGTTTTTCAAAGTATGACTCCTGTACTGGAATGTCAAAACTGCTTGGAAAAGGAATTGTTGAACATTCATTAAGCATTTTCCGTTCTTCCGTAATATGCGCCATATAGTCTGTTAAGCGCTCAATATTGTGCTGTACGCCGACTTGCCAAAACCAATCCACTACCATAGCAACAATGGCTCGCTGACAAGAAGCGCCTTTTATGTCGCCTCTGCTGACCATTTCTTGTAGCTCAAATACAAGAGAAGTCGTTTTGACGATCCCGTCAACACCTAAGCGCTGGATAAGCGAACATAGTATTGCACGCACAGCGATAATATCTGGCACGTTAAGGTCTTCCAGTTTTATCCAGTAGATAATGGTCTGATGCAAGTTGCTTATAAAATTGAAGTCGCCGCATTGTCTCAATTTGTGCTAGCAGTTGATAGGTATGAATCGGTTTCATGAAATACGGATTTTTCTTACCTCAGGAAACTGACTGGCAACACGTACGAAGCATTGTTAGCGAAACAAAAACAAATATTACGATTGCTTTACCTCTGTTCGATGCTGCTACTCGGTGTTGAGCTTGCTTTCAGGTACTGATTCAGTATCCTTGCGAAATCAATCCGCACTGTTACAAGGCGAAATTGTTAGTGAGCTAGCAAAGATATTTCACGGATTTCATCCTCACCTTCCGCCTTGTCTGTCAACAGTCCAAGCGCGGGAGTCCAAGTATCCAAGGATATGGTGCTATCTTGGCCAGGCGTTTGTCCGCTCTTAATTTCTTGCTGAATCCATTTTTCGTTTGCAGTTATAATGGAATCCAAACACTTCAGAGCAACACGTCGATAGTCATTTAAACGTAAACCGTCCACTTCATCCAGCGTTGTGTTTGCGCGTAATTTTGCTATAACATATCCAGTAACATCATCGAGTTGATTCTGATAGTACGTTTTGGATGCTAAACCGCCGATACTATGTATAAGTCCTCGATCGATAAAGAAGTGGCAAGTTCCCTGTACGTCTTCCTTGTCTGGGCGTTCTTCTTGGAACGCACGACCTTGGAGCGTTTTGATGAGAATGGTGAAAAGCGAATTGAGTACTTCAAGGATCGATATTCCCAAAAGTGGCGCATCCGCATTGAGAAGCTTATCCAAGATAGATATTAAGCAAGCACGTTTGGAGTCGTTGCTAACTGGAACACTATCTAATTGCTGAAGGACTTCGTAAACCAATAAATATCGATACTGAGGCTGATAGAAATTCAAAACGAATATTTAGTACCATTACGTACAATGTCATATTAACCTGTAGTGAATCCAGCACAAGCTCCATGAACGATACCACGAAGTCAGGAGGCCACCATTTTTCTTTTGTGTCCATAAAACTAGATAGGACGCCAAAAAAAAACTATTTAGCGCTTGCTGGTAGCGGGTGATCATAATTACCCAAAAAGTGATGTTAATGCTATCCGGATAGCTCCCCCGTTTAGTCTATTAAATAGCATTGACAATGTTTGTGCTGCGAGGCAGTCTACCGTATTTTTATCGATATCGTCGTTTTTAGTTGCCGAACGGCGAATATCAATGGAGTTACAGCTATGGCCAAGGTTGATGTGAGTAGGTCATCACCGCACGTCGTCGTTTTCTCGTACCTCCGTGCCATGACATTTACATGCTTTTTGGAAGCGAATAACCGTAAAACGAGCGGTAATAATATCGTCCCTAGTTGGACCTTGAAGTTGAATGCGTGTAAAGATAAGGAGGTGACGCATGCTTGCACAGCGCGATGACCAATATAGCGCATCCTGAGTATTAAGAACATAAATATATATTTGGATAATAGGCACTTCACCCACTTCAAAACTACAGCATCATCTGTGTTGATATAGTTACAAAAGTCGGCGAATTTCTTGATGAGGGTTTCAAAATCTGAGGTGAACTCTGCATCCACACCGAGTGTTGAACCGTCGTGATAATCACAGAAAACAATGAACTACATTTATGCAAAATGGTCAATCTCCGTTTTCGATCATTTTCCGGTCTATTACGTACAGTCTCGCATGTTTGGTCGATCAATTCAATATCTCTGGTATCGAGGATCATACTCAATATTCTAACGACTGGTTTTGAGAAAAGGTTGAGGTCACGATGACATGATTGAATAAGGGACTTGACAATGCTCAGCGAGACTTGATTGCTTCTGTGTGAGGGGAGCGAAGGGTAAGTCAGGCTTATATCGCAAGACAAAAGGATAACATTACTTTTTCCTGCCTTTTCTTATATCTCGATGAACCTTTTTTTCCAGAAAGCGACCCACTTTTGTAAGTTTAGCAGGTCGTGCGTTTGCATAGAATATGAGATAGCTGAGTTCGGATGAGCGAGGGCCTTTTTCGCCTTCTCTGTCTGGGTAACAGTTGCTGATGAGGTAGGCGTGCTTTACATGTCGGACACACCACAATGATCCAAGACATTCAGACATGGTAAGTTTCGTAAAGTTTCAAGATGTTGAATAAAAGAGGCAAGTGAGAGAAAAGTAAACTGAATAGTGATTTTTGTTACAAAATGTGAAAGAGTCTCGTTTTAACGAATGGAATGAAGGTAAAAGTGAGTGAATAGAAGGAAAGGAGAGTACTATGGATATTTCTTAAGTAAATAGAGATGTCTAACACAATCGCATCGTATAGGCACTAAACGATTGAGTAAATGAGTTCAAAGAAAAGAGTCAAGGAAACCGTAAATAATTTTGAGGGGTTTAAGTGGAGCTTTTTGCTCCCCTCAGACAGAAAAAAAAGACCCTGTCATTGTCACGATATGAAATGAGAGAAAATAGAAACACTTCAGCAACTTAGAAAGACAAGTGTAAATGCCGTAATAGACTTTATTGTTTTCACCTGCCATGCTAAGACCCTGTACTACTCCCTTAAGACACCCAATAAACATTGAAAAGGGAGAAGAATCCGACCACCCAAGTCCTAGCCATCAAGCACCTATCCTTATTATATTTAACATTTCGCACACGGCATTATTAACTACGAAAGCACGGTTAAGTTTCTAATGAAATATAACACCAAAGAGATATCGCATTTGCTGTGAAAGCTTGTATTTTGCTGGGGCCGTAGTTTTCTCGAGTTTGGTATACTCTTATGCTGTACATAAAGACATTATATATTACTTCACTATTCTAAAGATATGCTTCTTCCTGCAGTCAAGTGGCTCAAGCAGTATCCGGATCATATCTCTTATATTATGCATGCAGGAGGCGCTGTCTGATTGTCATTTTCTTATTAGGTAGAAATATTTAAGGTGTAACCCATGAATAAGCTTTGAAATAGACGGACCATAGTGGGCTAGTGCGCTGACTGGCTAACAACTAAGCCTATAAAAGATCACTTGTTTTAATGGGAACACTGTGCACATTAACAGCGCTTCTATGTTTATGCATTGATAGATAGATAGATCAAGCATTCAGTACAAAATAGCATATCTTTGCAAGTTCGGATAACGATAAAATCGAGTAGGGGTTATTAATGTTGTTTATTGCATTCAAACAGGAATTTTTAAAACATTTAATCTACTTTTGTCATAAAATATGACATGTCTCTTTCCACTTGTTGAATATACACTCCTCAAAACGTGTTAAGGTTTTTGCACCTTGGCTTTCCGGTTACATAACAAGCTGCAGAATACAGCTGTTAATGTACGTAAAACGATTAAAAAATCTACATTAACATGTGTGCTTCGGGCGTCGGAATTCTGCGGACGCTCCTTGCTGTGGTTCATAATGTGTATGAGACAACATCTGATATTCTTGGCCGCAAGCACATCTCGGTTAAACCGCACAACGCAACTACTTTCTGCGGTCTCTTTTTCCAATTGTCTTTTCTTGCAAAGCGGACAGATCTGAAAAGTTAAATATTCATCCATTATGGCAACTCATGTCATTATCTATACTCTGGTCATTACATGAATAGGTGTTTACATTGGAGTTGTTTACGCTTGGGATGTTATCGATGATCTTACTTCGTCTCGCCGTCCTGATCCATGTACTTCTTCCTGAGCCGTGTAACATTTTTATAGCCGCAGATATCAAAATATTTGACTGTGCTAGTTCGTCTGATTCAGTCAGCACCTTTTCCATCCCCGTTTACCACAACAAATGGGTCTGTGACACCGGGGTCAGCTCCCAAATCAGTGCATCTCTTGCCATATCTTTCAAGTTTGTTGGAGTGAACGGTTTTGATGATGGTTTGCGTTTAGGATGTTTGAATATGAATTTTACATCTACGCCATCTGTGTCCCTAATATAAGCAGCTCTACAAATCCGAAAAACGACCTTTACAGTTACCAGAACAGCGATTTCTCGGCTTCTAAGCTATCAAGCGTCCAATAGCTGATCTTTTTCATTTCAAAAGGTCCAAGTATATTTGCCTTGCCTCAGATGCTGTTGGTACGGCTTTTTCATGTGCGATATTGGCGGAAGACAATAGCTTCTCTAACGCTTGAAAAATCAATAGTAATATTACGATATTGAAACGAATAAACAGGCAAGAGTGTAAAACGTCGGCAACCACGCGGATCTGTGCACTTCAACGGACAGAAAGTACTGTTTTCAATGGCAGATGTTGTAGATTTCACAAACTCTTGAACAGCTGCCCAATCCTTCTCGGAAAACTTTTGCTAAACTTTTTTCCTAACTGGATTGGAGCCTTTTGACGAATCGATGTGCACACTGCATGATGGAGACTTGATAAGAGCTTCTTCAAAAGTTGGGTGATATCGACCAATTGCGACATCATATCAGAGACTGTAAGAAGGAGAAACAGAAGGCTTACCTCTTTTGCATCTCAATACAGATCTTTTCCTCCATTTGCTGTAGCACTTTGCGCATCCACGACAGTACCTTTCCGGGCATGCATTGAACGTTAAGTCAGTTATCGGGCGCGTTCCGGCGTCCAAAAGAAGTAATCAAACTATCCATAGCTTTCTGCCGTTCATCCGAATGCGGAACAGATTGTGGCCATTTGACTTCGTTGGATGGATCTTCTGTTGCTACCGTATAAGCATATCTTGCCAGAGCTTTACGCTCTGAAACCGTAGTTTTGCCAAGGTAAGCCGAGTCTTCTTTGTCAGAAAACTGGATGAGCAGATACTTGATTATCTTCTTCTCAAAGTTGGCTACAACATAGTTACGGGTACACTCCCCGTACTGCCTTGCAGCGTCAGCGATCAAGTGTCATCTATCCTTGAGACGCAAAATAAGTTGGCCCAAAAGTATGTACTTCACTTTGGAATTCTTCAAATGCATACTTTATATCCGCACTCGCTTTGTCCCGTTTTCCTGCAACTGTTGCAAAAAAACCTTAACATAAGTCGTGAGAAAATCACAGACAGCTCCTTGTTTCTCACTATAAAATAACTATATCATCTATCTAAAATGAAATATTATCTGTGAATAAGCTGTCGTTATTTTAACTTTTTATAAAAGACTAAGCTTGTATTGGTGATCCTTCCAGCTAACTGCCCAATATCCGTTTCCTTAGCGGTATCACCTTTGAACTTACCAAATTATCGGCATTAAAAACTTCAGTGCTAGAGATATAGTGTGTCTTAAGTATACACGATTTCTTTTGGTAGAGACAACTACGCAGCAGACTCAGTAAAATGCAGCTATGATTTTGTTTTTATATAGTACTTGTTCTATTTCAGGCAGGTGGACTTGTACAGTTTCACATTGAGCAAATAAACTTCTTGGCGTCTTCCAACAAAAAGTAAGTTCCTACTTCATGTTCTTGTGGTCTTTCGAAATTGACTTGATGCATGTCAGGCAATGGCTGGCAACACGCACATAGTCATCAAGTGGTCCTTGTTGGCCCTATTTCTAGCATTTGTGCTGAGAGGCGATCCTCTTGCCAAGTCGGTTCTGCCATCGCTTAGACAAAATCCATCCGAATATTTCCCACTTGACTTTTATCCGAACGGCACCGATATTCAATTGCCAGTGGGAACTATGCGCTATTGGAACTTTGGCAATCCTAATGGCAGACGCGTTACCCTGATTCACGGCATTGCTACCGGCTCAGCAACCTACGATAAACTGGCTAGATATTTGGTAAGATAACGCCCAGTACGCTTATATATCACTTCGCATTATTGTCACTGAGTATTTCATAGGCTGATCAAGGGTTCAATGTCTTGGTGTTCGATCTATGGGGTAGAGGATTTGCAGATGCACCACCCGGTTATTATGATGAGAGCCTATATAATACTCAAATAGCTTTGTTGTTACAAGCAGTAGGTTGGGAATCAACTGATGTGGTGGCTGTATCCCTAGGCGGTAAAAGAAAAGCTTCACATGAATCGCTTTGTGAGCACAACCAGCTTATCAATCCTGATAGGAGGCATTGCTATTTCGTTTACGGCGTTATATCCAGAGAAGGTTTCCAAGCTCGTGTTAATAGCTCCGGTTGGCTTGATGCATTCAAGCGAGTTGCCTTTGCTAGGGAAACTGGTTAAATTACCATTAATTAGCAAGCTAATACTGCATCCGTTTGTAAAACCTTTGGCATCCATAGGAGTATCGAGATTTTTTAGCTCGATACGCCTAGGAGAAAAATCTGAAGTTTCAGAGCGTATCAGTAAGATCGCGTTCTACCAGTTTACGCACCATGCAGGATTCTATCGGGCGTTTTTTGGAACTGTAATGGACTTTCCTTTACATGACCTTCATAAGCGTTATCAAAAGGTTGGAGAACAAGAGCACAGACCAGTTTTGGTAATTTGGGGAGATAAAGATACGGTAAGTATGAACTATTATTTTTATGCCTAACTTAGCGTTATATTATCAAGACGGTACCATACCGATGCCATTCCCGTCTGACTGCTTATATTCCACATGCAAACGTTATTCGATACGAAGGCGGTGGCCATGACATCTTAATAAGTGATTGGGAGAGGATTAATCGCGACATTCATGATTTCTTAGCATAACATACATCTTTCGTTCCACATGCCAGAATAGAGAATTACTCGTTTCTAAATCTTAGTGGATTACTTTTGTGATTTCTGCGAACTGTGAAAGTTAGATTCTTCGACTAATTGTTACGTATCCGCTTCACTAATTTGAAACCTTGAATGATTTAGCTTGCAGTGAATGGCGAGTCCGAAAGCAAATTCTTGTGCTCAAATGACCGATGCCTTTCTTTCAAGGGCTCAATAATTTGTAAGTGTAGGGTAGCTCCTATCATTGTCCGAGTATCTGTAACGCATATAGAACATTATCCTTCGGTTAAAGTTAGCTTTCCGTAAAAAATCCTCAGTTGAGCGAACAGCATGATGATGAGAATTGTTACACCACTAACGCCGCCCAACCTATCGACCGAAAGCGGAAATCGCTATTTTTTAAGGTGCCATTTTCTTAGCCTCAGAAAACCCTTCTTGCGGCATGCGCTACGAAGAAGCTCAACGGAAAGCCCTTTTGAAGGAAAAGTTTGTGGAAATCACCGAAGCTCTTTTCCGGGTAGGGTTATATGCTTCATGATTACGCTAATCACACCAGGGAGAAACATGCTATGCCAGTGATCCTGCCGCTTTTTGGGATACCTATCTTTTATTACCGGTCAACGCCAGCTGCATTAAGCAACTGATCCGATCTTCAACAGAAGAAGCACTCTTAGACGCCCATAACAATCTTCGCCTTCTATTTGGAGCATGCTTGCAAAAAATGGACACTATAACCACAGGAAATGATTTAATACGACAGTTACACGCAATCGATCTCCTCTCCTGCCTCTTCCAAGGGCTATTTGGAAAGAAAAGATTGAACTACTTTAATATTATCCATATTCTAACAAGCATCGATAAAGCTGATATTGTCCTTGGAAATCTTGTGAATTCTCTGGCAAATCTGATAAGCCGACAGCAAACGCGCACAGCTGCAATTAAGCTGGCGCTCATCCTCTCGGCTGGAAACGAAAATGTAAACCAGAACAGCCTGAACAGGTGAAGAACATGGCTAAAACACTCACTTTTAGAACTAACGAGTTCTCTCAGTTACTTTATGCATCATGATCTGACTGAAATCTTGTTCGAGGTAGAAAAAATAAAGCATGTCATAAACCGATTCAATTACGCTAATACGTGATAATGATAGATCATCCGGGATCCTGAATCTAAAAATTATCAATTGAAAGATGCAGTGATGCTATTTGGTATGCTGTCGAACTACAGCAAGTATGAGACCCGTAATCTCTATTTGCATCAACTGTACATTTGCAAAGATGGCCATGTATTGGAGGTAATGTTATACATGGCTCATTTCTATGTTTCTTAGCCAATTATAGAGAATAGCGTGGTTTTTCACAGAAGTTTTCCAAGAGATGATAGGGTAGGCCAAAACTACGTTAATTATTATCAAATACTAATCATATTGCAGCTCATATATGGTACTGAAAGACGACGAAGAAACTCTGGCCAAAACCGTAACAACGTATATGAGCTCTTGGTTTTCTGGTCCTCCGCTCGGTTCCAATATCGATTACGCGGATACGTTCACTCATCTGTAGGTATTCATTTGAAAATGTTCCAACTAAATCTTCTTTTATTTTACAGACCACCTCCACAATCCGCTTTAATTTTAGTGCTGTATGACCTTATCAACGGCAACCCATACTTCATAGCAACACTGCTGCGGACACGTACCAAGTCCGATCTCGATCCATTCAACCCGTTGCTAGCATATGCATCATACCTTTTTCAACACAATCACAACGACCGATCATTCGCCTACACACGGCTCATGCTTTTAATACTTCTGCGGTTAACGGAAGAGAATGCTGTATTAGGTTATATGGCAGAGGAAAAATACTTTGCCACAGTACGATTGTGCCGACAGGTAGATCAATCAACGCCTATTACCAGCTATAACTCCAATTGACTAGCGGTCACCTTCGTTACCTCGTGTGAAAAGGCCACGATCGTTATTAGCAGTGATCTTGGATGTGTGCCTGTGTTTTATGAAGTACAATATGCGTAAAAAAATGGATTTCGCAACGTACAGGTATATACTTTGTGACCTTTACTGCAATATACATCCTAACCACTGAAAAGATTGACACTCTCCGTAATACATCACGTGTTATGTTTCGTGTACAAACAACAGATACGATTAGGTTTGTCTGGCATTATTTAACCAGTGTTAACTTTATGTGTAGAGTACCATTGGACAGAGCTATGGTCTACCCTGATGTCTACTTTGCATTTCATAGTCCTGAATCTAGATGATGTACAGAACCGGGACGAATTTGCTCCTTTTCTTGCTGCGGTAGGTCTACCTTAGTCGTAAGGAGATCATCTAACAATGAAACAAACAAGTTCATTTGTGTATTTAATATATGCTTAATTCATGGAGAGACTTTTTTATCAGATACCAAGAGCTATGACGCATTATTTTATGAAGTGATCCGAGCGGCAACAAATTTTACCACACTGTTTCAATTCGGTAAGACGTTTGCAGTATTCGGTTGATGATTGACAAGCCATCATAGTTAATCGGTTATCTAAGGATAAGTCTCAAAATCTATCCTCCAGCTTATCCAATATTCGAGCAATCTGTAATCACTTTAGTTCAGCATTGGATGATTGGCAGTCTTCCCACCAAGGTCGATTCCTGACTCCACAGCAAGTTTTAGGTAACCACTAGTACAAGATGAAACACCATGCTAACTTACAAAGGCATTATCAATGAAAACTATGACACGCTGGAGCTACTTCCGATGGAGAAATTGGAATACTATACGCCATACAACGAAATTCCATCCGAGATGGGATTTTTCCGACAACTTCTTCGCATTTGCGTAAGCGACTATGTGCCAAAAAAATAGTCAATGGAGATATGTTTTTAGTATTCAAGTAAGACAGATTTTTGCCAAAATTTGAGGAATAAGTTGTCCTTTCTCGTGAGTATAGTATAATACTCTATTCGTCGGCTTTTCCAGATATAGATCATCCATCGTAATCCTTTCAATCATGCCTTTTGATATAGAGGCCAATTTGCTTCCCTGTCTTCTATTGAATGGCCATCCCGTAAGTGAGATCCCGGCAACATAACCTACAGCATGATTCGGTCCAAGTGAAACCACCATTGCTGGCCGGGAGCCTTTGTACGGTATGGGTTCGTGACCTTTCAAGATCCGCTGAATATTGCGAGCCGTATGAACGGCTTGCATATGTGCGTTGAAGAACATCTTTGGGTCACCAGAATCATTGACGTCTCCTATGGCAAACACTTCATAGCTTGCTTTCAAAAAGCTATCAACTTTGATAAATCTTTTCTCGTTTAGCCATTGTGGATGTGTCTGATGTAGAAACTCGGTATTGGGAGTTATGCCAACGCATTGATAAACAAGGTCGGCTGTGATTACAGTTTTTGATTTGTTCGTTTGGTAATGTTTACCATCGTTCGATGAAGCAAGCTCATTGCTGATTAAGCTGAGAGATGGTATATTACTGAGTACGGTTTGTGCGCTGGCTCCCAAGTTGCCAGGTGCAGATGCAAGAGCCATAGGTCCAGAGTTAATAAGTGTCACACGTTTGGAAGGATCTCGAGAGCAAATCTCGCTTGCTACTTCAACACCTACGGCTCCAGCTCCAATACAAAGAATATTTTTTGCTTGTTTGTATAGATCACGCTGCGATTGCAGGTACTCGAACCGTTCTTCAAGAGACGTGGTACTTTCACATGACACTTTCCAAGGAATCTTATAGCTAGATCCGGTGCAGATGACACAGTAGCCATAGGCTATTTCCCTGCCATCATGAAGAATTACAACTGTTGCAGCATTTGGTTACCGATGGAGTTATATATAGCGCATAATTTACCTTTCTCCTCGCTGTTTAATTCTTTTACTACACCTAAAACAAACTGTACATGTAGAGCTGCTAACAAGGACGCATAGTCGATGGTGACATTTCGAAAGTGCCTTTTAAAATCCTCATCTGTTTGCTCAAAAAGAACTGAACAAAGTGCTGGGGTATATTCGAAAAAAGACTTTGACGACAGTTCTTTCTTTATCAGCCTTTCGTTTTTTCACAAAGTCATTCTCTATATACCTTGCAGTCAATGAGCGTAATCTCAATACTTGACTTGTGCAAATCAGAAGCTAGGATTTTAGTGAGTAATAGCCCAGCAGCGCCTCCCCCAATAACGACTAGTTTCTTCGGATCAGTCATGCAGATTATGAATGACAGTAGCAAGACGTGTGCCCTCGATGATTCAGACCGCGCTTCCAAAAATGTGTAATGCTGAGCTAACGAGCATCACACAAGATCACGGCCACTATTATCATGCTCTGCAGAAAATGACGCTCAAAATCTGGAATCTCTACGTTTGTAATATGGATATGCAAAGGATCGGCTTAAGCCATATAGGAATATTTAAAAATTAAACCATTATGTTTGTTACTATCTTGCTGTTGCCTATTTGTTACTTTTCTGGTCGGTATCTGAACTCTAAAACTCCTCTGTGACTCAAATAAAGCGTTAAAATTGTTTCTCAGTCTCAGAGTACCTGTTTCTCTTACCTGAGGCATAGGTCCTGATAACTCCTGTCATAGCGACAGGTCCCGGTTCTCTCAACCTTCATTGTCATAAGAACTATTATCGCAAGGGCAGAACTACTACTTACTCTTCACAGAGCTTCCGAGAAGAATTCACGCACCTTTAACGTCAGGACACATGATGAATACGCAATAATTATTTGATAGAAGCCGACTTACCAAAAATTGGTGGCGCCGGGAACAAACGGTTTTCCAGCCGAGAATATGCTGGGGTCAAATGGGGTCAACGTGCTTCTGTTTGCTGATAGGATGTTACTGGCAGATGCCAGACCTATTGCTACAGCCGCTTGAACATCTCTGTTTTGCGTGGCATGGCCGGACTGGTACGCCGGACAGCAGGGGTTTACGCATTGTGAGGCACCGTTTACTCTCACAGTCTTCCACTGTCTGCTCTTTCTTCGCCGTGCTTTAGCTCGTTCAACTCGTTCAAAACAGTAGACGCATAACTGGGAACTTCTGTGTTCATTGGTCATGGATACAGGCACATATCGGCGATGACGTTTACGGAGCCATTTTCCCCCTCGTTTTAAATGTCCTTTCAGACGTAGACCGACTCCAGTTCCTTGAGTGCCGATGGCCATAATCGGTAAAGCCTTTTGGCGCCCATCGGTCTGTGTCGTCGCTGCAGCCTTAATAAACTTGCGCTCTTGGGCGGCCACTTGATCATAGATGCGATCCGTATACAGTTTTTGTGTGCGCTTTTCATGCTCTGCCCGATTCGAATGATAGAAAGCTCGCAATTCTCTTCGGCAGTTCCTCTTTACCTACATGTATGTTATTATGAGTTAGAGGCAGAAGGAAGCCGAAGGATAATACCGCTTGCGACTCTAAAACTTGCTCCACCGTGGTTGCTGAGGCGGATGATCTTTTCGATAGCGTCTTCTCTGCACTGATAACCGCAGGGTTATTCTAAAGACAAAGTGAGTCAACCTAAAACTTAGCGGCTATCTTTATCATACCTTTTTCCTCCTCTCTCTTTTTTTGCGAAAACTCCTACATAAGGTTTTCTCCTCCAGATAACCAGCTGTGATTCTCATCGGCTTAGGAAGCGTAGACATTTCTTTAGGAATAGACACAGGCGTCTGCCCGTCACCAAATTGGCGATTATACAGGTCGAAATGTAGACGAGCGCGTTCCATAGTGACCGGCACCGTTGTCGCCAAAGTCCTCAAGCCATAGTCCGTTCCGCCAAAAGTAATAGTCTTCTTGGGATCCTGCTTGACTTCTTGATGCAGCTCTGAGATGTCCAGAAACTCTGTATTGGCTTCGCAACCTGGGCGATTCCAACTCGCAACTTTACATAGCTTAGTCTCCTGTTCTTGTTCATCATCTTTTGGTTTCGTCTCTTTGTTCGTTTGTTGCTTCTTCAGAATATCCAGCTGCTATAGTTTCGTTTATTTTCTTGTTTAGCTAATGCATATGATATTCTTCACTTACCTTCTGATATATGTATCGCAGTCTTCGTTGATCCGCGAGCTGTGACCTTATCTTGCTTAGTTCAGATTGGCTCTTTGCGCGCTCGAGTTTAGCCGCCTTTAAATCTTTATATATGTCGGTCTGTTTCTGTTTCGCTCTGGAATCATAGATATCGAATTTCTCACTCTTACGCTTATCGCGGACTTTTCTTCGAGCTACGTCCTTGCTTCTCCGATAACTCTCCATTCGGCTTTCGACGACTTCCTCCCTCTGCCGCAACGCGTTTTTTATCTGCTTTTCAGCCGACTCCAGAGCTTTCACCCTCTGTTTTGCATCTTCTAATGAGCATGTAATATTGGCGATGTCTAAGCCGGATTTATCTTCAAATTGACTACTTGCGCTATCTGCACGCTTTCCTTTCGACTTTTTCTTTCTTTCTTCGTAGTGAGAAGTATCTATAACCCTCCCTTTTTTTACATCACCGTCAATCACGGCCATTTGATGAGGTGTAATGGTGATTCGCCACCGCGGTTCCAAACCTCGAGTATTGCAAATATGCTTAACTTTTTCTTGATCAAAGAAGGAACCAATCACAGCAGATTTGTTCGTACGAGCTTCTCTGATATTGTCGATTGTGCTTCCATCTTCTTTGTATAGATTGAACTTTGCAGAATTGGAACCAAACATCTCATACATGGACGCCGCATCGAGAGGTAGAGCATGGATTGAGGCAGGGCTGATAGTTGGGCAGATATTTGCAGTGAACTTGGAATATCCTGTCGCATGAAGAATCGCATTTGATAACAAAACAAATCGCAAACGAAGAGATATTGCGCTGCTTAATCGACCTTTCGGCACGTATGGTCTAAGTGCGTTTGCAAGTTTCACGACGATATCTATCTCGACCTTCTGGAGCTCATCGTTGTCGTTCCATATATCCGACACATCACTAGCTTGTACGTTCCCGTCGATGTCTGTTGACAGCAGTAGTTTCTTGGTGATAGCTTGGATTCTTATCAACCTTCTTCTGCTGGGTTCTTTCTTCAGTGTCTTTATCTCAACTTCTTCCAACTCGTCCTGTGCCTCTTCGATCGCTGTTTCTATCGTCTCTTCGATTTCTTCATCATCCATGACACTGATATCGGCTGAAATAGCTAACTTGTCCATATCGCCTCTTGCCTAATTGACGTTTGTTCAGCTCATATATCAACGTTATGACAAGTAATTCTCACCTCTTCATCTTTTTGATGTGGCTGGTTATCAGCCTTTTTAGGCCTGTACTTTTCCTTTGCCTGTTTCTCCAGTCGTCTGATTGCTTCGACGCATGACTTCTTCCGCTGCAAAAGATTGGCTCTTTGATTCCCATCCATTTCTATTCCCAAGCGCTTCTCCAGCCGTCGCAAACTTTTGCGTTCTTGTTTTAGTCTACCTTTTATCTTGCGTCTGCGCCATTCTTTTTTTCTCCGCATCGTTCTGGAGCTCTCTTCCCGCTGCTTTTCCTTTTCTTGTAGTTTTTTCTCGGTAATTTCCTGAATCTTCTTTTCTCGTTCAGAGGCAAGATTGATCCTGAGCAGGATACGAAGCAAGTGATTAATTGATTTGTGGAATAATCCGCCTGCCCACATGTTCTGCAGGTCTGTGGCATACTGCTTCAACTGGAAGTGCATGACGGTGCTTAAGCCTGCAGGTGGTTTTGGCAAGTCCTTCAAGCCTTGGTGCTGTAAGGAAGACCAGAAAGATTTTCCTTGAGCTTTGTAGCTTTGTCTTCCAAAATAGTCTGAATGAAGGAACTGTAGATGTGCTTCGGTAAAGAGGTTTAGGAATTCGTCATTGTGTTTTTTCGGCAAAGCTTTTACATAATTCTTGATGTTATCAGGCATTGGGGCCACAGCTATTGCCAATTCTGAGTTCAAAAGTTCTGGATGTCGAATCCACTCTTCATGTATGACATCCAAAACATTAAATGTCTTGCCATCTTGTTGATAGTGCGCTTGCTTTGACTCTGCATCCAAGACTACCGAGCCGGATGCGTACTTGAGCATGGTTGCATGTACTGCGGTTCCCAGCTCAGAAGCGTAGTTGGTGGCCTGTTCGGATGTGATAGCAATGGTCTCAAGAAATGTCTGCTTCACTTGATTGTCAAGGTCTTCTCGTAAGATTTTTGATAATCTAACGGAACATGTTCGTATTATTTCTTTTTCCTCTTTACTGTCGTCATTCACAGTAACTTCTTTGCTGGAACCAGCTTCTTCTACTTCTCCGTGCTCCTCAAGTCTCGCCCGTGCTTCCGCCACGGCGTCATTGAAATGAGCTGCAGCGTAATCTCTCCAAAGCTTGCCGATTGATGCTGGCTCAGGATAGTGAAAACAGAGGGTTCTACGAATCGTTCCCCGTGTTACATTTATTGAGTCATCGGCTTGCTCGAGTGAAGTTCTTGGGACACGATCCGCTTTCTCTAAACGCGTTCGTAGCTCTTGCAGGATTTTGTTGGTTTTTGCTTGTTTTTCAACTTCTGACTGAAATCTCGCTTTCTTTGCCGTGTTTTTCCTTGGTTTATCCTCAAGTTCTTTTGAAATGATTGTAACTAACTGGTTCTGAAACACGTCGTGCAAGGCTTCAATCGCCTTGTCCAAGGATATATTTGATTGAATTACTCTCTTTCTTTTGCGTTTGTTTTCTCGTATTTGCGGGTGCGGTACTTGCATGGCTGACAAACGGAACATGTTTTGTTAGTTCAGTTTATGTACATCTCATTCAACGGGAATTCACCTCAAACAACGAAAATATTGTTATCATAAGAGAAAGAGCAGTGTAACAATTTCAGTTGTCAATTGGTGAAGTCAGTTCGGCATGATGATCTTGTAACTAGTCTATTTTTAGATGAGCAACTCTGACTGGATAAACATTTGAACAAAGAAGTTTCAGGTCTTTTATGTATAGTCATTTGAGGAGGAAACTGAAAATGCATAAAAGCCAAGGCACAGGACAGCAGAAAATGTTATAATCATTCGTAGGATCAGCTGCAAATGAACCAACAATTAATCTCTGGTCGACTCCAGCTACGAACTTTCTTCTAATAGTATCAGGTTATGGTATTCAAGACCATGATTAACCTTCATGACTCTGACATTGTATTCAGATCATTGAGTTAGAGTACCGGTGCCTGTCTGAGATATAATTACCAAATCATTAACACATGAACTTGTCTGATTCATCCCTGCTGTATTATCTCACGATCGTAGTTCTTATCATATCTATTCAGATATGGAATATACCAAGTATTGTACTAAAGTATCAACCATATTTTAGCCTGGTTATCACTCTACTGTTGTCCATTCTATCAGAATTCGACAGAAGAGATGATTTCCCTCTGGATCTCACTCCGCTTGAGTCTGAGGGAATACCCACTCGGTATTTCCATACATGCTACAGTAAATACTGTTCTTACATACTTCCATGAATTCTTAGTGGCTTTCAACAGTAATAATCTTGAGTTAACCTAGGAATATTAGAGCTGCTAGTTAATATGCGAGCTACGGAGAAATATTTAGAAGGAACTGGTTACCTTACTGCTATGCAAGGCAAGCTATGTTAATTGAACATGATTATTACCGATTTTTAGGACTCCAACTGATGCATTTGGTACTTCGCTACAACCCCAGCTAACCGCTTTGGCAGCAACTCAAACATGCAGCGCGGGGAAGGATGGGATTAGTGATGCATTTTCAACGGTTCAATGCACCGTGCGTATTCGATGTAAAGGTGTCGTCTCTCTCATGCAAGAATGGTTATTCGTAGAGTGGTCGGGAAGAGAAAGAGGAAGAGGAAGCTCGGAGAGACAAAAAAATAATATGATCAATATAAGAAGTTGGACAGACGAAGAAAGCAGGCTTCAACTTGACGTAAAGATAGAAAGTTAAAGAAAAAGAACGACAAAAGCAAAAGTAATGTGAGTTATACAAATGAAGACTATCAATGTGATAATCCAACTCTGGTCCATAAATATTGAGCACTATACTTAACTTGCTAACAGCTACCTTCTATCGTAGAGGTCTAACGATAAAAAACCTTAGAACGTCATGTAGGGATCAAGCAGGAAGCACAAATGTCGGAAAAAAAAAAGAGACGGTGTACTTTTGTTTCTCTGGTTACATACTGGAACATCAGTGTGCCATAGACTTTGCATGAACCTAATAGTTTAAGTATGGACAGTTAAGCAAATCAGGAAGAAAACCAACAAAGTAAACGGCCAGCTTTTTGATAGTCCATCTTCAAGAAAGCTTGTCCGTATCTGGCCAAAAAAAAAATTATATAACCATATTGTCGGAGCCGGAATCGGCGCATGAACGCAAAGACTCTTTTTGCTAAAGCCTTCCAAGAAGTTCTCGAAGTTGCGGTTGGTTTCCAAGAAGTTCCTAGATACTTCTCGCATCTTCAGCCTCGTAGAAAATTATAGAAATATCATACGTATAAATACTTTGGATAGTTGGTGAAAAATAAACATCATCGAATTCCCTCGCACACTTTTATCTTTTACTTCTGTTCCTTTACGATTTCTATATTCCAGCTTGATTGGCAACTCGCGTCCAAAACAGTAGCTGTGAATCGACTTTACGAAAACGACAATTGGTAGCTGATGACCAACGACCCCGCCTTCACTGCTGAACAACGATAACCGATTATGACAAATACGAACACTCAGGATATGATGGCCACGATGGCCCGAATGCTGGAATTTATTCAGCAACAACAAACCGAATTGCGGCTTATGCAACAGGAAGCCAGCGATCGCCGACCCACCAGTAATGGACTACCGAAAAACGTGCGACCCGTTCAGCCCGATATCTTCAAAGGCGAACGATCGTCAACAGCCGTTGAAACTTGGATACATACCTTCGAAAAATTTGCAGACCTCTCCGGACTTGATGAAACACAACGTATCCTTTACGCTTCCACCCTGCTTCGCGAAGCAGCAGCAACTTGGTGGCGACATCTCGAAACAACAATCAACGAAAACGGTGAAAGCGCTATTCCAACCACCTGGCGAGATTTTAAAGACCTTTTCCGCGCCGAGTTTAAGCCCAGTAACGCTTCGAAACTGGCTCGACAACGCATTAAGGAACTCCAGCAAACCCGATCGATCCGCGAATACATCGTTGCATTCCGTGACATCATGCTTGATCTTCAAGACATGTACGAAGAAGATGCGGTGGATCATTTTATTCAGGGACTGCAGTATACAGCCCGTCTGCAAGTCTTACTGAAGAACCCGCAAACACTAGTAGAAGCATACCGGGCGGCCGAAGCATTCGAGGCAGCCGAAGAATGCGCTCAAGGACTCCGCGGCCGTTCCATGTTTGTCAATACTGAAAACGCCATGTATCGATCTACCGACCCCGCGCCAATGGAACTTGATGCGATCGTTCCCCGCAATGGTAACCGTTACCAGAACAATGCTCGCTCAAGACCACAACAAGTTGTTGGACAAGACCGTCAAGTACCCAGAACTTGCTTCAATTGCGGCAACACCGGACATCTCGCTCGCAACTGTGCTTTACCGCCTCTCCCCGATGATTTACGTTTTCGCCCTCGAGTTTCCGGTCGATCCAACCATTTAAAAGGCCAGGCGCGTCGGGATTGAAGGGAGTCCCGTCGCGCGAACGTCCATCCCTTCACACTGTGGATTTGAAAGACACTGAGGCGCCGTTGATCGATTTAACCGGAAAACAAGAGACGCACACAGACAACACTCTACCTGGAACTATCCAAGATGACCTGCAACATATTGATAGACTAAATACAATAAAGAATACCGAATTGCCCCTGTACTCCATGGTCTGTAACGGTCGATTAGCAAACGTATTGTTGGATACCGGAGCCAGTACTTCATATATCTCTCCGCGAATGTGTCAAGGCGCGGTACACGAGAAAGTGCAAAAACGATCAGTGGAGACAGCAGGAGGCCACACGCTCGATATCAGCACCAAAGTAACCTTTGATCTCGAACTGGCCGGAGGATTCCGTCAAACTTGGCAAGCGTATGTCCTGGATACAAAGTTCGACATCATCCTCGGCCAAGATTGGTTCAAGCATGTGGCCCCTACTCCAACGAACTGGGCAAACGGCACATGGGAACTAGTACAAGGCAACCTTCGTTTCACGTTGAACCCGATAACGCATCAAGACCAATCATTGGACGGCACACTTGCTCTGATATCCCACAGACAACTGAAACGAATGGAATGCAAGGGCCAAGTCGACGAGATCTTCGTGGCATATTATACCGACGACAAGAAACGTGACAATAATGGAAACTTCCATGAAATACAAGAAGAGTATTCGGACGTCTTCAAAGACACCTTACCTGGACTACCCCCGGACCGCGACGTCGAACATGTAATAGACACTGGCGACGCACGACCCATTAACCGCCAACCGTTCAAGATGAGCCCGCTCGAATTGGACGAACTAAGAAAACAGCTACGCGAACTCCTCGACCTTAAGTTGATCCGACCGAGCAATTCCCCGTGGGGTGCCCCTGTGCTTTTTGTCCGCAAGAAGGATGGCTCGATGCGCATGTGTATTGACTACCGTGCCATCAATCAGGTTACTCAGCGCAACTCTCATCCACTACCACGAATCGACGAATGTCTCGAACGGTTGGGAAAGGCGAAGTACTTCTCTAGTATCGACCTTAAAAGTGGTTACCATCAAGTCAAGATTCGTCCTGAGGATGTGCCCAAGACTGCTTTCAATACAAGATACGGTTCCTATGAATTCCTAGTACTTCCCTTTGGCCTCACCAATGCACCACCGACATTCCAACGGCTCATGAACTCCGTTCTTGGCGACTACCTGGACAAGTTCGTACTCGTGTACCTCGATGATATCCTTATATACAGCCGCTCTGAGGAGGAACATCGCGAGCATGTCCGGATGGTTCTCGAACGACTTCGCAAAGCTCAACTGTACGCCAACCTAAAAAAATGTGAGTTCAACAAGCAATCCTTAGAGTTCCTGGGTTTCCAAATTAGCGCCGACGGTATCCTGCCTGCCAAGTCCAAGGTAGAAGCGATTCAAGAATGGCCGCAACCAACAAACGTCCAAGAAGTACGTCAATTCATCGGCCTCGGTTCTCATTATCGGCGGTTTATCAAGGACTTTGCGAGCATTGCGGCCCCGTTGACCGACTTGACGAAAGGTACAGGTGCGAAAAGAAGACCGATTGTTTGGACCCCTGAATGCCAGTCTGCATTTGACGAAATCAAGTCCCGCATGATGGATGCCCCGGTTCTCCAGCCTCCAAACCCGGAATTGCCCTATGTCATTGAAACCGATGCTTCCGATTTTGGTATAGGAGCTGTCCTCCTCCAGCAAGGCCCTGACGGTAACTTACATCCTCTGGCGTTTGAATCGAAGAAGTTGTCCTCGACGGAACGGAACTATCCGGCTCAGGAACGAGAATTATTAGGTATCTTGCATGCACTACGTACATGGCGCTGCTTTATCGAAGGACGCCCATATACGGTGTACACGGACCACCATCCGCTCAAGTATTTCCGGTCTCAGCAGAAACCAACGCCTCGCCTGACCCGATGGATCGCTGAATTAGAGCTGTATGATCCGACCATACTGTACAAACCCGGAAAGGAGAATCACATTCCCGATCTGCTCTCTCGACGGGACGGTCCTACTTGCACGCCAGCTGACTTATCCATGGAACCCGACCATCTGTATGCTATCGCCAAAAAGGCAATTCAAGAATCTGACTGGCCACGCTTCTATGCCCAACCCGAGGAAAACTGGCCGCCGTCCTACAAGGATCTTATGGCTCAGCGTAAAGACATGTTCGTTGTTCGCGATGGTAAGGTCTTCCGGAAAGTCAAGGCTGGTGATACCGTCAAAGAAATCCAATTCCTGACCTTTGCCCGACGTGCCGATACTGTACAACATGTTCACCGTGGTTTTGGCCATCAAGGAGTTACTACCGTTCACGACATTATCCGGAAACGATGGTGGTGGCCCAATATGAAAGACGATATCAAGACCTGGTTATCCGAATGCCCTGAATGTCAACTTGCCTCGAACGCTGACCGTAACGCGCATCGTTCGCCCATGCACTTGACCGAAATTCCACCTCCATTTGCACGGTGGCACTTGGACTTTATTGGCGAACTTCCCACGACGAACCATGGTAACCGGTGGCTACTTGTTGCTGTCGACTACAACACAAGTTATCCGATAGCACGCGCCGTCCCCGATGCCACAGGTGATGCCATTGCTCGTTTCCTATACGAAGAAATTGTTACTCGTTTCGGTTGTCCTATAGAAGTTGTCACCGATCGAGGAACAAATTTCATGTCCAAAGTTCTGAACAGTTACCTTGGCCGCCTCAAGCTCAAGCATAATCTTACTTCGGCGTTTCATCCACGTTCGAATGGCAAGTGCGAACGAACCAACGGAATACTCAAACAGATGTTGCGCAAATACGTTCATGGCGAAATACATCGATGGGACGAGTATATTGACGCTGCCCTCCTTGCTGCCCGCATTCGTAAACACCGTACCACTGGTGTCAGTCCTTTCTATCTGGTTTACGGTCAAGACCCAGTTCTTCCTGGTGACTTTCTCCATCCATTTGTTACAAGAGAAATTTCGACCAACGAACAAGATATCGTGGATAGCCGAATTCCTTCACTACGACAGTTACGACAAGCCCGCGCACTCGCCCAGGAGAAATCCCACGCTGACCGTATCAAGGACAAGAATCGATGGGATTGGCACACCAAACACCAAGTGTTCAATTCCGGTGATCACGTCCTTATGCGACACGAAAATAAATTTGGACTTGAATATAACTTGAAGGGCCCTTACAAGGTTCTCGAATGCAACCACGACACCGACATCTACAAACTCGCCGATATGAACGGTAAACCTTACGCCTCTTGGGTCCATACCNCGGAATCGGCGCATGAACGCAAAGACTCTTTTTGCTAAAGCCTTCCAAGAAGTTCTCGAAGTTGCGGTTGGTTTCCAAGAAGTTCCTAGATACTTCTCGCATCTTCAGCCTCGTAGAAAATTATAGAAATATCATACGTATAAATACTTTGGATAGTTGGTGAAAAATAAACATCATCGAATTCCCTCGCACACTTTTATCTTTTACTTCTGTTCCTTTACGATTTCTATATTCCAGCTTGATTGGCAACTCGCGTCCAAAACAGTAGCTGTGAATCGACTTTACGAAAACGACAATATCATGAAAAATGCTAAAAGATATTTGCGGGTTATGTGGATCGAACACATGACCTTTAGATCTTCAGTCTAACGCTCTCCCAACTGAGCTAAACCCGCGGCACGCTCTTTCGCTTTTTCATCACTTTTTTCGACTTCACGAAAGAAGTGTTCCTTTCATCTTTAAAAAAAAAGTGTTCATCCGTCCTTTATTTTTTGATATATTGTTCTCCCCGATTTCCTCTTTACTATATCTTATTTTCAGCCTGCTTTAGCTTATTTTTTTTGCCTGTTTTACGTCGATTCTTTCTAAATGTTCGAAAAAATTTTTGAAGAAAAAAAGGATTTTTTTGTCTCTTTCCCCTCCCCCTCAAATTTTTCGTCCGCCCAAATTTCTGCCGTCACGCTTCCAGCCACCATGGTGCACGACTTTAATGCGAAATTCGAGACTATGCAGTCTCAAATCCAAACTCTTCTTACTCGAGTCACTTCCCAAGAGAAAGAATTAGCCAAATTCCGTGAACTAATTACTAAAAACCAGCGACTACGTGATGAAGTCGCTTCCTTGCATGCCCGTCTTGCTGCTTTTTCAGATAAAGATGAACCTACTTCTTCCCTGGTTGCTCCTGTTTCTGTTTCTGCTTCCACTATTGTCCAAGGCACCAATGCTTCCACCTGGGCTGAGGTGACTAAAAAGAATCACCCAAGTCGCCCTCCAGTTTCTGAGCGCAAGCGTGAAGCTGCAGCCCATGGTTTTCAAATCCCATCTGGCCTGCAAGGGTTTGACTATATTTACATCCCTCGCACCAAGCGCATGGATCGCCCTGAAATCCGTCGCCGCCTTCACAAGTTGGGCCTCGAATCTGCTCGTATCCTTGACGTTTCATTCCTGACCCGCAAAGTCATTGGTTTGCTGGTTCATGCTCAGTATGCACCAACAGTGTTGGAGCTACTGGAAAAGGCCAAAGTCAACACCATAAAAGATTACGACCCCACCGACCCTTCGCATCTCACCGACCCTAAGTTTGAACCGCTCCCTCTGTTAGAACGCCAATCCCACGCCATCCAATTAAACTGACAATGTTGCATGAACGCCCTAAAATTCATGCGGCCACCAGTTGCTGCCACTGTCTGCCATGACTTTTTTAAAGCGGGCTGGATCGACGTCGATGACGTTAAGTCTATTCTTGCTGCGTCCTTCCCCTCGCGAGATCGAGATGATCCAGCTTCTGGTTTTACAGTCGCTCCTTCTCACAACGATGATGTGGATGATGATATGCTCAACGTATACACTGCCCAGTCCCGCGCTGCCCTTCCAAATAACCAATAATGAGTGAATCCACACCACTCACCATTGGCCTTTGGAATGCAAATGGTCTGCAGCTATCTGTAGTTAACGACGTTCTTCAACATTGCCACTCATTTTCTATGCTTTTCATTACAGAAACCTGGCTTCTTTCCCCCTCTATTCTACCTACCAGTTGGCAACAGTTTCACCTTTATGGCAAACATGTCACTGGTGGTTTCCGCGGTTCTATGGGCGTTTCTGCTCTTATATCCCCTTCCTGTCCCTTTCCTGTTTATCGCCTTCCTTCTTCTTCTAATTATGATCTTGTTCTTCAATTTGGTCCCCTTCGTCTTGTGTGCCTTTACCTTCCCCCTTCCCTTGATGATCATACTGTTTCTTCTCTCATTCATTCCATTCCTTTGACTCTGAACACAATTAATTGTGGTGATATGAATGCTCGCTTTGGTGCTCTTACTGGTGATGCTCGCACTAATTCCCGGGGTCCTATTTTTCAAGACTGGTGTGCAACTCATCAACTTGAAATTTTAAACTGTTTCCTTGCCTACGGTGTTCCTACCCTCCTTTCCTTTCGCAACGGTTGCCTGCTCAAAAGTATTATTGACTTATTTATCACTAACTGCCACTCTTCTTTTATTTCTCCTTCTATGTCTATCAAACTCGATCTCTCTCTTAATTCTGATCATAAACTTATGTCCTTTTCCTTTATGCTAGATCCTTCCCTCCTTTCTTCCTTGCCCCCCTCCCCCCCTCAACGCCGCACTTGGCATCTTACACAGTTGCTTGAAGATGAACCATGCGCCCTCTATACTTCGCACTTTTCTGCTGCCATTACCTCTCTGTCAACCAATATAATTACATTCCTTAATCGAACCTCTTCCTCCTCTTCGCCTCCTCCAACGGTTACCTCTGCACACAACGCCATTGACCAATATGCTGATAGATTGAATCATGCAATATACACATCACTTGATTCGTCTATTGGTACTTAACCTCCTCGTCTGGCTGATTGGAAGAAATACTGGAACACGGATATTACCGCTGCTGCTGCTTGTCGCAATCGTTGTTACCGCCGATGGCGTTGAGCCATTGGGATGGATAAAGTCCTATGGTGGAATCGTCACCAAGAAGCGATGACAATATTTCGATCTGCTGTCAAAACAGCCAAACGAACATCTTGGCGCGCGTATTGTCACTCTCTTGAGGTGAACTTTGAAAAGGCCACCTCTAAGATCAAGTCCCTTCATTGCCGCCATAACGCTCAACATTCATTTACACACCCGGATGGACCCCAAGCAGCTGCAGAGGTGATGTGCGATCATTTGTCCCGAGTGTACGATGGTTCACTCCTTCCTTCTTCCCATCCTTTTGTTCCTTCCCCCCCTCCCCTTCCTTTTTTATCTTTTGTAGAATGTCCGTTCAAGACCCCGATCATTGCTTCTTGCCTCAAGCGTCTTCCCAACCGAAAGGCCCCTGGTGTTGATCACTTGAAGGCAGAAATGCTGAAACCGCTCTCTTGTCACTTGTCCCCTTTATTGGCTAATCTCTTCTCTCTTTGCTGGGCGTGGTCCTATGTCCCTCCCAGTTGGCGTCATGCTCAAGTTTGTCCCCTGTTCAAGAAGGGTGATCCTAGTCTTCCCTCCAACTATTGCCCCATCTCCCTAACTTCAGTTCTCCACAAACTTATGGAGTCATGCCTCGCCATTCCTCTCTCCTACTTTTCCCCACCGTTAGACCTTGCACAAGGAGGTTTCCGCCCACAAAGAAGTGCCCTTGATCAAGCTTTATGTCTGCATGAACTTATGCAAAATTTCCGCCACTATCATAGTTCTTATCCAGTCATTGCGTTTCTTGATATTAAAGCAGCCTATGACACTGTGGACCGTCAAGTGATCTGGCATGAATTAGCAAAAAATGGTTCCCCTCCCCCTCTTTTGTTCTTGCTGTCCCATTTGTTTGACGATGTCACCATCTCTATTGTTTTGTCTAACCATGTCTCCCGTTCCTTTTCCCCTCGCACTGGTGTCCTTCAAGGCTCAGTGTTGAGTCCGCATCTTTATTCTTTGTATATTAACTCCCTTCCTTCCCTTCTTCGTTCATTTGCTCCCCATTCTACTACTTCCGTTTGTCTTCCCCGTTCTCCCAATGTTTTCAATTCTTTTTCTTCCTCTTCTGCTTCCTCCTCTCAAGTGGCCCTTACATCACTTTTGTTTGCTGATGATGTGGCCATCTTCGGATCATATCGTTCCATGTTTATGATGCTTTCCCAAGCCCAATCACATTCCTTTTCTTTAGGCTACTGGTGGAACCCTGCCAAATGTGCCATACTGAATCATCCTCCCGCATCCGATTCCATCTCTCCTCTGTCTCTGTATGACCAAGCTTTACCGATGGTTGAGGAATTTATGTACCTTGGTGTTCCCTTTCGTTCCGCTGGTATTGATACCTCATCCCTTATCTCATATCGCACTCCCCTCACCATTCTTGCTATGTCAATCCTTACGTCTCTTGGGGCCAACAGGTCTGGGTTTAGCCTCCTGTTGTCTACCAAACTTTATGCCCAATTCATTCACCCAAAGTTCGAGTATGGACTCGCCATTTGCAAGTTTATGCAATCCAATTTTCTGGCTCTCGAATGACTCCAGGACAAATGTCTCCGAATGATCGTTGGCGGTCACCCCTCCTCGTCCACCACCGTCCTGAAACACTTATGCAACTTGCCATCCATGCGTTTCCGTACTGATTGTTTGGTGACCAGATACTGTCTGCGCGCATCAACTCTTCCTCCAGATTGCCTCCTTTCTCTCCTTACCCCAGTCATTCTTTTTCCTCGTCTCAATCATTTGCGCCAAAATCCCTTGTTTATTTCCCTTCTGTCGCCTTGTCCTTCCTCCCTCAAGTCCTACTTTCTCCGAATACGTCAAGAACAGCTTGACCGTTTCCTCGCTGCTACGCCCCAGGTTTTGATCACAGCTTGCCGTCCAATCTTGGGTATAGATCCTATTCTCACTGTACCCGCCACCCGCACTGAACGTAGTCATCTCCTCCGGTGGCGAATGGGTTGGTTGCCAGGCCGCCTAAAGGAATGCGCCTGTCTTGCGGATCACACTTCCCGTCGTCACCTTCGATTCTGCCGAGCCATCCCACCTGCCCTTTGGGATAGCTTGCCAATCCCTCCGACTCCCGGTATGCACCCGATTGACACTGCCCTCAACGCCTTACCTGTCAAACCTGGTTCCCCTTGTCCTTCTTTCTGGCCTGACCTGCTCACGATCCTCTATCATATAGAAGTGATTTGCAATCCTGACGGCGAATATCCGCCTGAACCTGATGCCGGCTCTTTGTGGCTCTCTCCTCCCTCTGGTGCAGAACGATGATTTCATTGTTTTATTGAGTCGCTCCCCCACACTGGCACAACCTTGAAGCTGCAGTTGCTGGGCGGACCTCAATAACAATAAATCATGTAGTAGGACATGTTTCTTTTTTTCTCCTTTCCTTACTTCCTTTTTTTTTTTTCTCTTCTGTCGAACCCTTGAGAATTTTTTAGTTGCTTCTGTTCCCCCTTTTCGCTCCCCAAAGTTAGCAGTAATGCCTCAATGGTGCTTGCATTAACTTCCTACAATAAACCAAAATCTTTAATCTGAGCTAAACCCGCTTTTGGTATATTGACACGATGTGATATAATTTTTTCTGGCCGTACACAGGACCAACATCAACATGGAATTGGCATCAAAATCACAGGAAATGTCCAGAGTATTCACGAACAGATTTACGTACACAACAATTACACCGGTTGTAGTGCGCCTAATCAGGGTGCACTGAGAGGGGGTGCGCGAGCGGAAAATGAAAACGACTGAACAATCCTGAAGTTAACAATGCAGTGTATAAAACTGGGTGTAACACGTCGTGATAAATTACACACGACATCTGTCTCTCAAGTATATCCATGGACCTTACCTATCGACACAATTTCGTCTTTTGTATCTTTTGTTATCGTCATTTTTCTATTAGTAGTCTTAATATGTCTTTGGCCTTAGGACAAACTTAGTTTTCTTGAAGGCAATGGAAATAAATATAGTGGGATCAGATAGGAAAAACCACAGCAAATTTTACCACACCTTTTCTGCTTAATCGAACAAGTGGCATTCTACGCTTAGATTGCACTTATTTAGTTAGTTGTCTTTTTTTTTATCTTTCCTTTGTAAACCTCTTTATTGTTGTTTCGCTTTAGCTGTTGTTGAGTTATTGTTGTCATTGGATCATCGGACGATCATTGAAACAAGTAACTAGCAATAGGCTTATTGTGTCATATTTTGTATTGCCTTTTGAGATCCTATTTCATTGTACTCTTCTGCCACCGCTTAGTATATCTATTTTTTTGAGATCTTTTTCTTGTCTGTATACCTTTTTTAGTGTTGGTTCTGCTAACGTCTTTTATTATCCCTAATGTGTACTTTCAACCCCCATACAAACACCGCACGCGTCAATATTGACACCATTATGTGATGGTTTTTCCGGCCTCACCACCCGAGTAAATGCAACATAAAAAGAATGAAAAGATGGAGCCTTTGGGAGTAAGAATGGTGGAAAGTTTGTCTTGCTCTTCAAGAAGTACACGGCTAGGTACACTACACGTTGGCCTAGGTGCGCGACCTTTGCTCTTGGTCTGGTGCACACCTGCCTTGTACGTGCACAACTCCTACAGACCTGGTTGGTACACCACAATCAATTATTTGTACACGCACATCCGCTTCGGACGTAAATGGTCATTTGGTGTAACTTGGAAAACACGACTGAATCCTTCCTCCCATTCTTTCCCAGTGATCGCATGCTTTTCTAACCCATGTCCTTAGCGTTTACCTCCGTTTTGTATGGTTTCAATTTTAAGTTAGTTCTAGTCAATTCCCCTCTTGGGTCGAATAGTTTCAGAGGAAATAAAGACATAGGAAAGGACCTCTTTCACAAAAAAGGAGGAGGAATCTCCGGGGGAAAAACCTTTTGGACCAAAAAGAACTGGAACCACATTGTACTTGCAAACATCTTTTCTGGGTACAGTGAATTTGGAGTGTCTTTGAGATTGCTTTTGAGAAAGGATCTAAGGAACTCATCTTTACTGCTAAGATCGTTTGAAGTGACATTGTTTATTTGGTGAACTCCCTTTGTTATCTTCCTTCATATATTTTATTTTATTTTCACACTCTTCTACTACCCTTCGTTATATCTTTTCCTTAACCCGACCCTCCCTCAATTGTATTTGTTTGAACAGTTGATATTTTGTGAATTCATTATTCATACTTGTTGTTGTTGTACTTTTGTGTCTTGTACTATTTTATTTATTTCTACCCCCATCCTTCTTTTTGTACTTATTTGTCACAGTACATAAGCACCGCACGTGTCAATATTTTGGACATATAAAATATATACAGACCAAGAATTCCGGCAAACAATGCATCAATATATTATTAAGAAAAAAATGCTTTTGTTTCATCATTAACCTATCTTATACTATATTTTCAAAGTATTCTTTAATATATCTTCTTTTAGTTGCTCTTATATTTTCTTATTTTTTATATATAGTTATATATTTACTAAGGCTTACAATAATTAATATAAGATAATATAAGCTGATTTAAGATTGTCATATCTGACATCCTGTTGTATCCAAAAGGACAACAACCCTAAATATGGCTAAACTATAATAAGCTCTAGTGTTCCGCAAAAGACCGAAGAACCGGAACCGAACTGGAACTGAACCAATTTTTTTGGTTCAATTCTTTCCTAGAACCGAACTAGAACCGAGGTCGGTTCTTTATAAAGGAACCGAAGAACCGAAGCCATTTTTCACTTAGACTAATTAGCACAATTCTGAATCAGATCCAGTTTATTCAAAAGAAAAGGATGACCAAGATTTTAAAAGCATTAACTGTTTTATAAGATATGGGTCTAGTCGATTATGTATGTAGGGAAGTAAAAGGCGCGATGCTGAAAAGCATCATTCAGATGGCGTTGGCGTTGCTGGAACAGCTAAATATTGTGCCGCCATGTTAGCAAGATTTGGCTATCGATGCGACTGCATCTGCCAGTATACCAATTCCAAGGCTTTGTTACCTCTTGTAGTAGGAGCGCAGATTTTCTCTGAAATGTAATCAGCTAGCTCGTCTGACGTATTCGGCATTCCGTACAAGTCATAAAGCTCCTTCATCTTTTCGTCAACCACAGCTTTGGCCTCTCCTCTTTTCGGAAAACTGGACCAAGTGTCCTTCACCATGTTCTGGCTAAGGACCTGTCATTCTTCCTCCCAACCACTTCGATACCACCATGAGAACTTCATACGTGGGTCCATTGCGCTGGCAACTGCGTAAATATGCGTATTATCCGTTTTGCAGTAATACTTTTGCAGCTTTTTTAATCCAATCCCGGCAGCGTTTCACAATTCCGTGTAGTTCTGAGTATCAGCTGCGAAATCTTCTAGCGAGTCCATGAGCTTATTGTAAAATAAGATGCTTGTATTGATTGTCGCATGGGATTTGCTTGCAGAAAGACGTTCGGTCACGACATCAAACATATGGAGCAGATTCTTCACTTGATCAATGCATGTCCACTCGTGGTCCGTAAGTTTTATGGTGATTCAGCTCTGGCAAACTGGAACACATTGCCATGTAAGCATCCTTCAAAACTACCGCACGAGCAAGCATTCAGAACGTCGAATTCCAACAGGTATGAACGTCGCTTATAAGTATGAGGTCGGGGCACTTTTCATTTAATTGAATGCGCTTGAATTTTTCAATCTGTTGGGGTGAGGATCTGGTAAGTAGTTATTAGCGAAGACGAAAAATGAATGCGCATTTGTACCTTATCTTGTTAATGCCTTTTCGCAGTTTAATGATGACATTTGTCTCCATGGATTCGCGTTCATTATCAAGTTCGTCCTCAGTCTCTGGTGCTTGTGCTGATAGGCCGATCTTCAGTATGTCTTGGACAGCCAAGTTGATAATATGACCCAAGCAAGGTATATGATGCAACTCTGCTCAGAAAGGCTAGTTTTGCAAGGGATTATAAGTATACAGGAATTATATGATTAATTTAATTACCCATCCATTTTCTATAGCGCGTGTTTCTATAACCTGTGTCATCTTTAGCATGTTTGAAGCATTATCGCTGGTTATAGTAAAGAGATTTTCGCACAGATCAAACTCTCCAAGGATTGTTAAGAATGCTTCCGCCAGATTTTCTCCAGTATGTGGACCGTTCAGAGGCTCAAAGCCCAACCGTAATTCTTGCATCGTCCAAGTTGATGTGGAAATCCAATGACTTGTAACCCCAAGGAATTCTTGACGAAAAGGACTTGTCCAAGAGTCAATGGTACAGGATATCATTGGTATTTTGCTCAACAAAGCGGCAACCTTGTCCTTATAACGGAAATACTGCTCTCTGGTCTATTTCTCTGTAAGTTAAACATGTATGGATAAGATGGAAATAAAAACCTTTTTGGTAACTGTATCTGCCGACAGAAGCTTCACCGAATCAACCGTTGGTGCTGATTGTGCCATTTAAAGTAATGTGTGTAGTTCCTCGTTTTCGCTGATATTGAATGGTAGCTTAGCCTTCACAAGGAATTTGACAAATTGCTCATGGAACTGCACTTTGTCGAAAGTTCGAGGTCGTTTTGTGCCAATTAGAAACTTGTCGAGAGCACCAAGAACCCGTTTATTTTTGCCTGCATGAGGGCCATGATCCTTGGTGACATCGTGCTTGACGCGTAAATGTTTAAGTAGTCCAGATGTGCACGACTGGTTTGCTGCAAAATGCTTGCCACCACATCCAGGAAGAAGGCATCGAATCCGGCTTTTCCCATCTTTATCGATGAACCGCTCGCCATACTTGAATTTTAAAATCCAACTACCCTTGGCCTCGTCATTATCAATATCAGTTGAAACAGATTCTTGAGACTGTGTATCCAGCATGAAGGATCCAGATTCCCCTAGGTCAGTGCCTGAAGCCGTAGAGACTAGCGACATCACAGATGACTCTCGTGCTATCGACATACGTTCTGTCATTGCCTGCTGACAAAGGTTAATCGAGACTGGCCACAATAAACGATAGTAATTTTACCCTATCCGAGAGAGCACCTCGAAGATCTCTGGAAGATTCACCGCGTTCGAAAACCATTATAAGTGTCAGAAAATCGTATTGAAAAAGATATTGACCTTTTATTGTAGGAGACTTCTCAGTATTTATACTATTTGTCAATTCAGCATTTTGACAATTAAAGTACTTAAAAGGTTGACAGCTTTGCTTCAAACGATAATACGGCCTGTCTTTCTAAAAGAGGAGCAAGGCTGATGATCTCATTGAACAGATCCTACAGCTATCCATTTTGGGTAACTTCTATGGCCTTTTGCTGCTACTGCGCGAAGCCAAAACAGGGATACAGTACATATGTCATTTCACTTACCGTGTCCAGCGCATACCATTTGCCTGATTTACGACCATCTCCATAGAAATTCATTAATGACAAAATGCTCATTTCATCATCTGAATGAATTAGTAGAGCGCAAAACCAAGGCTCATCTTAGCCAACTGAAATGAGTGAAATGCCAAGCTAATCTCAATGTAAAACAGTTTTTGAACTACGATGACTGTATTTTCTACAGAAGATATTCTCTTTTCACAATAACCACATTATGTACAGGTTTTATACTCCTTGGCTTTCCAGTAAAAGGTTCCTATATAGTCCTTTTCTTTTGTTTTCCCAAGTGTTAGTTTGATTAGGTCGGTTCGGTTCCTCGGTTCCTCGGTTCTTCTCAGTTCGGTTCGGTTCCTTCACTATGACGGTTCGATTCGGTTCTGCTGAAGAACTGAGAAGAACCGAACCATATAGAACCCTATACCCGTCATTAAAAAAAACTTTTTTTCTTTTTTTTTTTTGATACAAAAAAATAAGCAAAATGGCCAGTAACAAGTAAGTTGAAAAGAGAAAAATTGGATATTATATATATCACTAAAGGATGTATAAAATAACCAAGTTTTAAAGGAAAAATAAAAAGTGAGTTTTTGTCGAGATTTCGCGTTCGTCAAGTATGAAAGTGGAAAAACTGTTGGAAAAGCGAAAGAGAGATGCGGGTTTAGCTCAGGTTAAAGATTTTGTTTTTATTACAAGTTAATTGCAAGCGCCATTGCGGCATTATTTGCTAACTTAGGGCGACGAAAAGAGGAACAATGGGAAAAAAAAAATTCTCAGAGAGACTACAAAAAGAGAAAAAAAAAGGAAAAGGGAAAGAGGAAAAAAGGGTCATGTCCTACTAAATGACTCACTGCTACCGAGGTCCACCCAGCAACTGCAGCGGTAAGGTTGTGCCAGTGTGGGGGAGCAACTCAGCAGGACCATGAAGTCACTGTTCCGTACCAGAAAGCGGGGAGGAAAGCCAGAGAGAGCCGGGGTCAGGTTCAGGAGGATAGTCACCATCAGGATTGCAAATGACTTCAATGTGGTAAAGGATCGACAGAAGGTCAGACCAAAAAGGCAGGCAAGGGGAACCGGGTTTGGGTGGCAAGGCATTAATGGCAGCATCGATGGGGTGCGCACCAGGGACCGGAGGTGGAGGAAGACTATCCCAAAGGGAAGGAGGAATGGCAGGACAAGAGCGAAGGTGACGCCGGGAGGTACGGTCAAGACAACATATACACTCCTTCAGTCGGCCAGGCAGCCAGCCAATGCGCCAGCGGATGAGGCGGCTACGTTCAACCCGTATGGCAGGGACTGTGAGAACTGGATCAATTCCCAGAGTGGGGCGGCAGGCCTTGATCAATACCTGTGAAGAGGCAGAGAGAAATTGATCCAATTGGGCTTGACGGTAGCGTTTCAAAAAGGAAGGAAGAGACGAAGGGACAGGGGAGGGCAGAGAAAGGAACAAAGTGTTTTCATGAAGGTGGTCTAACCGAGAAGAAGGAAGGACTTGGAGGAGGAGAGGGAGAAGAGCGTCAGGAGGGAGGTCCGTTACGCGAAGGCAATACTTGGTAATAAGACAGTCTGCGCGGAATTTCATGGATGGGAGATTGCACATATGCTTGAGCACAGTGGTGGATGAGGAGGGATGTCCGCCAATGATCATGCGGAGGCAGCGATCTTGCAGTCGTTCAAGGGCTTGCAAATCTGATTGCGTAAACTTGCTGATAGCAAGACCATATTCGAATTTTGGGCGTATAAATTGGGAGTATAACTTGGCGGACAACAGAAGGCTAAAGCCAGTTCTGTTGGCACCAAAAGAATGAAGAGTGGACATGGCAAGAAGGGTGGAAGAGGTACGGTTTGAAATGAGAGATGACGTGCTGATACCATCATATTGAAATGGAACACCAAGATAGGTAAATTCGTCGACGGTAGGCAATTCTTGGTCATACAGGGCCAACGCGGACACAGAGGCAGAAACAGGAGGGTGGTTCAGGACGGCACATTTACTCGGATTCCAACGATAACCAGCTGATAAGGAGTGGGACTGGGCCAGCGCGAGCATCATGTAAACAGAACGATAGGATCCGAAAATGGCAACATCATCAGCAAACAAAAGGGACGTGATGGCCATAGAAGAAGAAGAATTGGAGGAAGAAAAGGAGTGTAAGGAATCAGTATCATCATCACAGTGGGGAGGAACAACGCTAATTGTAGAGGGGGGAGCAAGAGAACGGAGAAGGGACAGAAGAGAATTAATGTAAAGAGAATAAAGATGGGGCTCAGTATGGAACCTTGAAGGACACCAGTACTGGGAGAAAAAGAGCGGGAAGAATGGTTAGGCAGAAGGACAGAGATGGTCACATCGTCAAACAAATGAGACAATAAAGATAAAAGAGCAGGAGGGGCACCGTGCTGTGCAAGAGCATTCCAAATGATGCGGCGTTCAACGGTATCATATGCTGCTTTGATGTCAAGGAAGGCAACAACAGGATAAGAACCATAATGATGAAAATGGTCTTGCATAAGTTCATGGAGGCATAGGGCTTGATCCAATGCACTGCGACGGTGGCGGAAACCTCCTTGAGCAAGATCCAAGGGCGGGGAAAAAAGGGAAAGGGGAATGGCAAGGCAAAGCTCCATAAGCTTGCGAAGGACTGAAGTAAGCGAAATTGGCTGGTAGTTAGATGGTAATTGGGGGTCACCCTTTTTGAACAAAGGAAAAACTTGAGCATGACGCCATGCAGGCGGAACATAGGACCAGGCCCAACAGAGAGAGAACAGATTTGCTAAGAGCAGGCATAAGTCTTTTGATAATGGCTTTAGCATTTCAGCCTTCAGATGGTCTATGCCTGGTGCTTTGCGATTGGGGAGACGTTTAAGACAGGATTCAATAATATCTGTCTTAAAAGGACATTCAAGAAAAGAAGAAGGAAGCGGAGATGGGTAAAGCGATGGGGGACAGGTGGGCGGCAGGAGTGATCCAGCATAAATGCTAGCAAGGTGGTTACACATCGTTTCAGCTGCAGCTTGAGGACCATCCGCATGGGTGAAAGTATGGTGGTTATTGTGGCAGCGACGGAGAGACTTAATTTTGGATGTCGCCTTCGCAAAATCCACCTCGAGGGAATGGCAGTACGCATGCTATGATGCGCGTTTGGCAGCTTTAATGGCGGAGCGGAACGAAGTCACAGCGTCTTGATGGCGATTCTACCAAAGTACTTTATCCATGCCAATGGCCCGACACCATCGACGGTAGCATTGGTCTCGGCGGGCGGCAGCTGCTTGGATATCAGCATTCCAGTACTTTTTCCATGAGGCAAGACGGGGAGGACGAGAACCAACCGAGGAATCAAGTGAATCATAGATAGCTTGATTCAATTGCGTGGCAAATTGATCTATAGATGACTGGATCGAAAGGAGAGGGAGGGTGTGGGAAGGATTAGATGTAGTATGACGTAAAAAGGTAGCAATTTCGGTAGATAGGGAAGAAGTAAAAGAAGAAAAATTAGAAACATAGAGAGAGCAAGGATCTGCTTCTGATAGGCGTGATAGGCGCCAAGTGCGTCGGCTGGGAGGGGGAGGAGGGGAAGAAGAAACAATGTCAGAGTCTAAGGTAAAAGAGAGTGACATTAGTTTGTGATCAGAATTTAGGGAAAGGTCAAGTTCAATAGATATAGTGGGTTAATGAGAGAAGGGCGGCAGTTAGTAATAAAAAGGTCAATAATACTTTGAATTGATTCCCCATTACGAAAGGAGAGGAGAGTGGGAACTTTGTAGGCTAGAGAACAGTTGAGAATCTCGAGCTGATATGTCTCGCACCATTCTTGGACAATAGGGGCATGGGAATTTGAACGGGTGTCGCCAGTTAAAGAACCAAATCGGGCATTGAAATCACCGCAAATAATTGTGTTGGGTGTTAAGGGAAGAGAATTAATGAGAGAAGAAACAGCAATGTTGTCAAGAGAAGGGGGAAGGTAAAGACATATTAATCGAAGAGGACCAAATTGGAGAATCAAGGCATAATTAGAAGGGGAGGGAAGACGGTATACTGGAAGGGGACAGGAAGGGGAAATAAGAGCGGAAATACCCATAGAACCACGATAATTGCCAGCAACCGGTTGTCCATATAAATGAAATTGCTGCCAAGTGATGGGAAGGATGGAGGGAGAGAGAAGCCATGTTTCGGTAATAAATAAAAGGTCAAAGGAGGAAGAATGGTGAAGAACATCATTAATGACAGACTGTTGAAGGCCATTTGCATTCCATAGGCCTATAGTAAGCGGGAGAATCTCACTCATTGAGGAGTGGAGAAAGCAGAGGCAGCGGAATAGTCATCGAGCATTTTATCGTCATCTTCGTTAGCATTAGTTTTGATGAAACCAGCAGCAGGATTATCGCGGTCGCGGGGCGGATAGGCAGATGCAAGGACAGACTGTACATCTTCATCTGAAATCCACCCTGCTTGAAAAAAGTCATGACAGACAGCAGCAGCAACAGGAGGGCGTATGAATTTCAGAGCATTCATACAACGCTGGCGATTTAGTTGTAAAGTGTGGGCAGCGCGTTCGGCATCAGGTAAATCTTTAAATTGGGGGTCGGCCAGATGAGAGGGGTCCACTGGATCAAAGTCAGAGAGAATAGTGACTTTAACCTTTTGTAAAAGTTCTTTTACAACAGGTTCATACTGAGCATGAACAAGAAGGCCAATAACGTTACATGTAGAAAAAGAAATATTGAGGATACGAGCAGATTCCAGCCCAAGCTTGCGGAGACGGCGGCGGATTTCAGGACGATCCATGCGTTTTGCACGCGGAATAAATATATAGCCAAATCCTTGCGGCCCAGATGGAATTTAGAAACCATGAGCAGCTGCAGCCTGTTTTCGCTCAGAAGTGGGTAGATGGGGAGGACGATGCTTTTTTACTACCATTGCCCAGGTCGATGATTCTGCGCTATTGGAAATAGCTGACGAAGAAGGAGAAACAGTGTGGGGAGCATTGGAAGAAGAGGAAATAAAGGAAGTATCCTTGGAGACAGCAGCAAGACGGGCTTTTAGAGAAGTAACCTCTTCACGAAGCTGCTTGTTTTTGAGAACCAAGTCTTGAAGTTTAGTCAATTGTTCCTCTTGTGAGGAAACACGGGCAACTAAGGCAGCAATTTGAGATTGCATGTCCTGAAGAGCAGTAGTAAAATCAGACAGCATAATTTCTGAAAAAGGCGCCTGTTGAAATTGAATATCAAAGGGGGGGTGCACCTGGGAAGAAAAATTTAGGGCGGGGATTGAAGAAGAGGGAGGGGGAGGGGAACTTGAGAAAAAAATCCTTTTTCTTTTTGATAAAATTTTTTCGAACATTCAGAAAATTGATGTAAAAACAGGGAAAAGTTTAAGCTAACACGCACTGAAATTGAGATATAGTAAAGTGGAAATCGGGGAGAACAATATATCAAAAAATAAAGGACGGATGAACACTTTTTTTTAAAGATGAAAGGAACACTTCTTTCGTGCAGTCGAAAAAAGTGATGAAAAAGCAAAAGAGCGTGCGGGTTTAGCTCAGTTGGGAGAGCGTTAGACTGAAGATCTAAAGGTCATGTGTTCGATCCACATAACCCGCAAATATCTTTTAGCATTTTTCATGATATGGTTATATAATTTTTTTTTTGGCCAGATACGGACAAGCTTTCTTGAAGATGGACTATCAAAAAGCTGGCCGTTTACTTTGTTGGTTTTCTTCCTGATTTGCTTAACTGTCCATACTTAAATTATTAGGTTCATGCAAAGTCTATGGCACACTGATGTTCCAGTATGTAACCAGAGAAACAAAAGTACACCGTCTCTTTTTTTTTCCGACATTTGTGCTTCCTGCTTGATCCCTACATGACGTTCTAAGGTTTTTTATCGTTAGACCTCTACGATAGAAGGTAGCTGTTAGCAAGTTAAGTATAGTGCTCAATATTTATGGACCAGAGTTGGATTACCACATTGATAGTCTTCATTTGTATAACTCACATTACTTTTGCTTTTGTCGTTCTTTTTCTTTAACTTTCTATCTTTACGTCAAGTTGAAGCCTGCTTTCTTCGTCTGTCCAACTTCTTATATTGATCATATTATTTTTTTGTCTCTCCGAGCTTCCTCTTCCTCTTTCTCTTCCCGACCACTCTACGAATAACCATTCTTGCATGAGAGAGACGACACCTTTACATCGAATACGCACGGTGCATTGAACCGTTGAAAATGCATCACTAATCCCATCCTTCCCCACGCTGCATGTTGAGTTGCTGCCAAAGCGGTTAGCTGATAACAGGAATACAAAAAGGTTTCGTAGCGAACAAAATAAAAGGAAAGTCTTCTTGAGTTGTAAGCGTTAAAAGCTTACCAATAACTTTATTCTATTAGACATAAGAAAAGGAAAGTAATGTGTTCGCTCGATAAAATTAACAGTAATGTGTGCTGCCTAGGAGCAAAGTATAAATTTGGTTAGAAGTTGAGAACTATGTAAATTTTGAACAACATAGAGGATGAATCGTGGAGTATCTTATACGTAAGGAATGAATACATGCATAATAAGTGATAACTTGAGCGAGATGATACTGCTTAGCACAATGAAGGAATCTGACTCATAAGCCTGACAAGCTCTTGTGCAGTCGCACATCGAAGCAAATTACTTTCAACGTGGGCGTCAATTTCCTATACAAGCCATGTAAGATTCTTTTCGAAAGAAACAATTATTAAGACAACACGTACCAAGAGGACATCCTTTGCGCTAGGGCGTGTAGAGGGATCTTCATCTAGCAGCCATGCCACTAGACCACGCATATACATCGACGGGTAGCTGTAGGTGAACGTTGGGCTCGGTTCTGTTGCGATCACGTCAAACAACTCCTCCTCATCCCTAATAAGGTAATGAGGAGGTACACGGTCCATCATTTCGATTACGGTAATGCCCAATGACCACATGTCTATCTTTTCATCGTAATATTCTTCGCGAATAACCTCGGGGGCCATCCTAAAACAGGAGGTTATTCACAATGTTAAGCGTTAGCGGAGCTACCATTTTGTGGTTCCAAGGCGATCACAATTTCGGCGTGCAATGCGAGCGGATAGTCCAAAGTCAGCTGCTCCACATGAATCAGAAAAACGTGCAATGAAGTATGGTGAAATATATTACCAAGCTTTATTTCGCCATTCCAGCCGACCAAAAGATTCTCACACTTGACGTCACGATGCAGCAAGCCTTTCGAATGGAGATGATGAAGAGCTTTCAGGGTCTCGCATGTGATATAGATGGCGTATTCTTCTGGAATGCCTCTATGACAAAGGATCGCAAATACTGAGCATCTCATTAAATCCATCGCGATCCAGATATCGTCACGACATATGGTCACTTCCCGAAGCTTAATTAAGTTGGTGTGACCACTGGCCATGATACGCAATTCGCGCAGGATAGCTGCTCGATACTCCTGATCTGGGTCGAGTCTGCAGCGTTTGATGGCCAGTCGGACATTAGGATTTTTTCGGTAGGTTGCACGGATCACAGCACCATTCACACTTTTTTTTTCATGGAGAACATGAGCAAGAGGGAGAAGTAGTAATTCAAGTCTTACCCAGTGCCGATTTCCTTGAAGTCGGAGTACAATGCACGAGGATCGGAGGAGCGCACAGAGATTTTGGGCAGTAGCTTACGCATTTTGGCCTCGAACTTGTTTCCCGCTCGAGCTAGGGGAGGTAGTCGTGGGGCTTCATAATAAGGATTTGGTGGATACCACGGTTTCTTAATTAATTGTCAAGGACCTGTTAGATGGTGACTCGGTCTGTGCGTTTGGTACTTACCTTGGACACTTGCTTACTCGGATCATCGGGACGCAGATTGACCGTCACCGGAGGACATGGTTTCAGGTAAGCGTTTCCCAAAATATTGGGGATTTCGTAACATCCAGGTGGGCGCCAGATATCCTACAATCCTCTATTTAATTGGCTGAGTTTCTTATTGATATGTTTCAACCTTGTTCAGGCAAGTGTCAGTTGTTTTTGTGGAATGACTGAATGATGGAGAGCGCCGAAGATTCCCAGTGGATTTGCGTTTAGGATGTATACTTGGGCTCAAGCCTGTCGTAATGTTACGGTTAGGCTCGGATTGCGAATTCTGCATCGTTGCCAAGGACTATGAGAAGCCAGAAATAAAAGGATGTGAAAAATGTTGCGGGCAAGAAAAAATAAGTTTGTACCTTTCCGCAACGCAAAACTTGGCGCCGGGAAGATCCTCGTCCGTTCGTAAAATTACTATGCATTCTTTTAGGGGTAATCAGGGAGGGACAAATAAATAAAGTTCTATGAGATGTCTATGAAGTTCTATGGAGAAGAAGGCGAATTGGAAGTAAGGGTGTAGGTGGGCGGAAGAGTGTTTGTTGATAGAAAACGACAGGGGGATGTATGAGAGGTAAAAGGAAAGTGACAGAGTTAAAGGAGAGAAGTAAGGAAGAAAAGAAAGAGCGATTGGGTTCCTAGCCGATTTTTCAACCGACGATACCTTCTGAGGCTAAATCTGGCAAACTGTACCAGTGTCCGTACTCATACGCTTCCAGAGTGTACGACGGTGCACAAAACATACTATCCGCAGCCTGCTTATAAGCTTCCTAGTAAATGGTGTTTCGTGGTTAAGAGCAGATCAAGTCATGTCACTTTGCCATATAATAAACAAAGTTCGCGGTACTAGCGGCTTCCACAGTTTTACCATTTAGGCACTGAAGCCAACCTTACAAGAAGGGTAGGCAATTTTCAAGTCCGTTCCTTAGGAAACGAAATGATAGTGGTTATCGTGCTTTAAATGAATCAACTAAGCGAGCTAAAGGAAAGAATTGATCTCAGAGCGTGGAAGCCAGATCTGTATCCTGTATAGCTGGAAAAGAAGGCTAGCCAACACACAGTTGCACACGCCCGGCACAAGTTTAATAAGGGATCGATTACTTTATTTTAACAAAACCTGTCTTTGGCACGTCAGTAATCGCTTTAGCTCCGCCACAAAGAAAAGTACGCCAGTGAACATGTTATTCGCAAGAATAGTTGGTTACATGAAACGTTTGCTAGTGTAATATCGTGGCTATGTATTCTATCATATCAGGCAGTCATTTTGTTCTCATAGTATCATATGATGTCGTACCCATATTAATAATGGGAGTTAGCTCAAGGTTCGTGAACAACATATACTAACTGACAGTAGTTCCAGCATGTTGCATTATGATGCTACCTATGACTACCGGTCTTTGTATTGGCTACGGTATGGATGAATAACAATAGGTAGCTTTAATTTGGTCGGACCAGTGGAACTGTGATTCCTGCTTTAAGAATAGAACGTTATTCTGTCGCTTACATATCTTATGCTGACAACTCAATATAACTGATACATTGAGTACGCTAATAAAAACCCTTATGCCTTTCGATGCGTACAATTCTCCACCGATGATTATCACACGATGAGATACATGAATGCGATCAAACCCCGGATTTTCTTCTCTAGTACCGACAATTTATTTTTTATGTGTTCCTTTTGCCTTTTTAATGATTTTTTTCAGTTTCATTTTCTTGCCGTCTTCCTTAGTCGCTCGAGTACCCTCGTATCGCTTAACTGGTCCTGTTACTTTGCTGGATTTCGATTTCTTTGATCCCTTAACTACACGACCAGATTTCTTCTTGGTAGCTGGTTTGGAACGTTCACCGCCTTCCGAAATTGGAACTTTACATCGCTGGATTCGAATCTTATGTTTACCACCAAGCTTTTTATCTTCTAGTGCCAGTGCGAGATCCACCGAAACACGTTCCTACATAACGAAATATACGAGCATAAGCCCAATAATCATACAATTCGGAGATATACCTTAAACTGCACATAGCCAAAGCCCTTTCCGATGTTTGTCTTGCTATCTCGCACAACACGTATACTCTCAATTTCTCCACAGTCTTTAAAGTGATCCCATAACTCTTCTTCTTCGATTTCAAACGGTAGTGATCCCAAGAATACAGAACGCTTGCGATCGTATTGCTAAATCGTACCAAATACATTACACATGTGTCGTGCCGTCGTTCTCTAACTTACTTTTGCAGTGACCGCACCATCAACGCGAAGATGTTTTCCCATAAATAACTGACCATTCATCGCTAGCGCCTTTTCACAGGCTTCTTTATTCTTATACACAATGTAGGCATTCATTACTGTCCGTTCATCATGCAATTTTTTGCTAATGAAGGCAGCTTTACGGGACATCAACTGAGAGAAAGCCTATCGATTATCAAGGTTAACTAGGTTTATGCAACCAAAAGCTAAAATTAAATCGATGTCCTACCACAGATCTAAAACGCACAGACTCAATCTCTCCAAATTCACGGAATTTCCGCCTAAGTTCCTTTTCACCAGCCTACATCATAATCAAAAAGAGCTCTTTTTAGGTAATATTCACATACCTTTTCTGAACATTCAATAGGCACATTACCCAGAAATATAGTTCTTTCTGCCTTTTCCTTCTTTTCTTCTTCGGTTTCTTGTGCGTTCAGCTTTTTCTTGGCTCCAGTCTCAGAAACTTCTTCAATAGCATCCGCTTTTCTCTGTAAGATAACGTTTACTTCTATGTTCCGCATGATACTATGATACCTTTCTATCCAAAGGCGGTAAAGACTGTAGAGCACGAGCTTTCTTAGCTGCTTCCTCTGCCTTTTTTGCCATGCTCTTCATTTCAGACTTCTTTATCTTTCGCTCTGGCTTGGTAACTGTCATTTTCTTCAAAACTTCGAGATCGGGTTTCTCTGCAGCCTTACTAGGGCCGGCCTGATCTCTTAATGTTTAGTACGTCATTAATCCGATCGTAGCTTAGTTAACTTACGCTATTCTTGAACATAGCGTCCAGATCATTGTTGAGATTGTCTGTTTTATCACCCAAAAGGGCGGATGACAGAAGACCTGGAGTATAGGTTGTGGACATGGCTTCTTAAGGTAGGTTTCGCTACTGAAAACAATTTTTTTTTATAGTTCCAAGTTTGCGCCGCTTGAAATTCGGTTCGTCTTGCTTGGAGAAAAGGCTGATAGCTCCTTTTTTTCAATTGTGTCTATGTTTTACAGCGCTTCTATCCGCTTCCGATCATTGATTCCCGACTTCCCACAGTCTCGCCAGTATATACTGTCGCTGTTCTTTATTTAAATTACTATTTTAATAACGATCTGCTACGGATTTCTATCACGCTCGTACTTGGCCGTCGCAATACTTAACAGTTCTGCATATTCTCCACTTCGTTCACATAGCTGTCGAAACATACTATCTTCGCGCGTCATCAATGCATAAGGCGAGTCGAACTCAACAACAAGACCGTTATCAAGGACCAGGATACGGTCATAGTCAGCCACAGTACGGATTCTATGCGCGATACAAAGTAATGATGAATGGACGAACTCCGTGCGGATAGTTTGCTGGATTTTGTAGTCGGTATCAAAGTCCACAGACGACGTAGCTTCGTCCAAGATAATTAAAGAAGACTTCTTGACGAGCGCACGAGCAAGAGCAATTAATTGTCGCTGCCCTTGTGACCAGTTACTACCATTTTCTGCAACGGTGGCATCCAATCCAAACGGAGCGTCTGCCCTGCTTTCGATAAGGTGCGTGCGTTTTAACGCTGCCCACAGTTCGGCATCATCATGCTGGCCGAATGGGTCGAGATTACTGCGAAGAGTGCCTGAAAACAAAATAGGATCCTGCGGAATGATAGTGAATCGCGAACGCAAGTCCTCCAAACCGATCGTACTGATATCGACACCATCAATCAAAATGCGACCTGAAGTGCTTTCCATAAATCGAAAGATGGATAGTGCTAATGTTGACTTTCCAGAACCAGTCCGGCCAACTATGCCAATCTTTTCGCGAGCCCGTGTCTCGAAGGATATACCACGCAACACAGCTGGACTATCTGGGCCGTATGAGATGGATAGATTTTCTACTTTCATAGATCCTGTTTCAGGCCAGTTAGGTGGTGGAAGTGATTCGGGGATATGCGCCGGCGCTTCCTCCTCGACATCCAAGTACTCGTGGACTCTCTCAATAGAATTCATATTCATTTCGTTAATGGCGTACATACGCACAACCCAAAGCACGTGGTGAGTGAAGGTTAAAGCATAGCTGAGTGAAAGGCCGGCAAGACCTGGGGCAACCCACGAGCGAGACATAATCAGTACAACGCCAGTGCAAAATCCGACGAAAGCACCAAGTAATTCCACACGACAATGCAGCCAGCGGTTAGTAGCCCACATCCAGATGAAAGGCCGGCTATTGCTGTCTATTTTTCGAAAGTTTTCTTGGATAAACCGCATTTGACATCCAAAAGCACGAATAGTTGTCACTCCGTTTATGGTTTCACTGAACTGGACATAGATTGGGCTGCGGGACACTGAATTCAGACGTTTCATATCTCGTGATGTCCTTAGATAGTACGTTCCAATCTTCCAGTAAAGTACGGCAATGAAAGCTCCAGGGACAATGAAAGCTGGGGTAACCGCCGACACAAGAATAACAACACATAGCGTTGCAATAATACTGAATAACAGCACGGAGAGTGAGGGTGCAACTGATTGATCGATGGTTTCAAGATCTGAAGAGAACCGGTTCAGGATACGACCCAAAGGAGTCGAATCGAAAAAGCGAACTCTTGCACGTAAGATGCGCTCCAGAAGTTGGTTGTGAATACGACGCGATGCTCGAAGTGATCCCATAAATAACGTAAGCTGCCGCAGTGTAGTCATCAAGAGCGCCGTTAATCCAATAAGGAAATATATTCCAACATACCAAGCATTGTCGATTGATTCCTTTTCCTGGATTGATTCCAAGCTATCAATGATTCGCCAGTCGAATTTCATTGTTCTTATAGGCATGCCTGATGGTAGAAAGGAAACAGGTAATAGAACACTGGCGTTAATGCTTTTAGCACCTTCGCTGTCATGTGAAGCCGACCAAATCCTGATCCAATAATCTTGTCCAAGTACAACTGCCTGAGCGCAACAAAATAAGACAAGAACGCCAAACCAGAATATATAACCACCCGATGCGTAAAAGTATGTCGCATATACCGACCATGAGACTCCGCCTTCTGCACGATATTCAGCTTTTGTAAGTTTTCCCGCCCCGTCTTCTGATTGTTTGTTCACATATTTTGCTACTATGGGAATAGGTCCGGTCTCCAGTTCCTCACGACATTGGTCTTCCGTTTGACCTAGGTCTTCGCCAAGGACTCCCATTTTGAGAACGTTACTAGGTTCCCCAGCTGCTACAACCCGGCCCTCTTGCAGTGCTACGACGTAATCCGCTTTCTTAAGACACAAAGCAACGTGGTGAGTTACCAGTATAACTGTCCGATTGTGCATTAAGTCGCCCGTCAAGCATTTTTCGTACAAATGCTTTGCCGTGTAAGCATCTACAGCGCTGAGGCAATCGTCAAGGATTACAATATCGGCCTGTGAATAAACCGCACGTGCAATGGCAACTCTAAATCAATTCAATATGTAGCTTTCTGTTTGCAGTGATAATTTCTCCATCCTTACCGTTGTTTCTGACCACCACTTAGTGTTATCCCTTTTTCGCCTATCTCAGTAGAATCCCCGTATTTGAGAATTTCCAGATCTCGAGTCAACGCTGTCATGTACAGTACTTTCTGATAACGTTCTTCGTCATAGGGAAGGCCGAATAGAATATTATCTTTGATGCTGCAGTTTTGCAACCATGCAGTTTGGGCCACATAGGCCACACCCGACACCGCACTACCAACATCACCTATACCAGAAGGTGACTTGCGAGGCAGTTTGGCGCTACCAGATATACAATAGGTTTCTCCTAATAGACTTGCTAATAATGTGGTTTTGCCGGAGCCAGTGGGGCCGCAGACGATAGAAAGTTTGTTTCGTGGAAACGTAAGGTTTAAATCCTTGAGCGCCACTTTAACTTCTTCGGAATCGGGATTTCCCCAACTAAACGCTGCATTGTCCGAAAATCCTATCTCGGTAGTTGCATGATCAGCTTCTTGAACTTCCTGCTCTCGTAAAAACGTCTCGACTCGACCCAGTGACACATTGGCTTGCAAAATAAACGACGTGATAATAGGCAATTCGTCTAGCGTTGTTTTGAACGTATTGAAAAGTGCCAACGCTGTAAATGCCGTGGATGCGGTCAGAGAGTAGGTCTTTGTATACATATAAAAAACCGCGACCATGATAAGCACAGGGATCAGAAACCAGGCATTACTCATCCACATCAACATGAACAATCGAGATTTGATTGCTTTAAGCTCGTCTTCTCGCGCGGCAAACAAGCGTTTTTTAAATTCCTTCTCCCAGGCAAAAAATTTTACGATGCGGATAGCTGAAAGAAGCTCGTTCATCAACTTGATACGTCTATCGGTGTAGCCCATAACAACGTGATGCAAGCGTTGGAATCGGCGACTCAAGAAATACGTCACCGGCTGCGATACAAACATAATAAACACTCCATACAGAGATGCTGTTCCTAGCAGCTTGTACAGGCTCCAGACACAAATCGACACTTGCAAAGGGAAGCAATACATATAAAATATGTAAGCTGTCAATTCTCCCATTTTCTGCGCATCCACAGATAATAGGTTATTAACGTTTCCCTTCTGTCTTCTTTCTCCTTCAGCTTCAGCTTGTGCTTTTCCACTTTCATCCCGACGCCTGAGAGCTTTTCCGTAGACCTCACCAATTACAATTGACTGGATGCGGATTCCTAGCGTTCTTCCAATATAAAGTGCCTGCTGATATGAAAGTGATTGCACCGACGAACTAATGAAAAGTCCAAGAACATATAGGAATGCAGTACTAGCCGGTACTTGCGTTGCCTGATCGGCATTTTCAATGTATTTGATAACCTTGTTTAGAAAGTATGGAGGTCCGAACATGGCAAGTGACCATATAATGCAATAGACAAATTGGCGACTCAACGGCTTCCGAAAAGTTTTCAGGAGACCCCATGCCATGGAAGTCTTTGAATGACGTTTGTAGCTTGCATGTGCATTGATGGCTCTGTTTTCGGGTGGCAGCTCAACCAAATCCTCGTCATTTAGCGTTCGCTTAGAACCTTCCTTCATCATCACCTCAACCCAACAGAACATAAATTTTGAATAAATCGAAGCCCATATTTCTCCGGACATTTCCCTTCCCTGATATGGAACTCAGTTTATCACAGATTGTCTCTTTTCGGCCTTACCGTATCCGAGACCAATCGATCTCGTGGTGCATACCTCTCCTCATGAATGATCAATAAGAGAAAGAGAAACACAAGACTCGTGGATACTACTGAAATTGCATATCCCATAGTAAATTCCGTGGTATGGACAAGGTAGAAAGACCGCAGGTCAACTAGACTGAGCAAAAAGTAACCCAGACCAAGCAAATTAAGATGTCGGCACATCATATCCGGCATTGGCTTGTAACTCTCCACAGATAGACCGATGTTTTTGACACCAAGAACAAGTGCATACGCCTGCAGCGCGGTCAGATAAACCATTTGTGAATCTCAAACTATCTTATTGATAGTACTTACCCAGAACATAGCTCGAACAATATACGTTATCTTTACTTGTGCAAGCGATTCTCCTTCAACCAGCTTGTCTAAATCATACTCGTCTAATTTGATCATATAAAACGCATATCCAATGGTACATAGTTCGGCCGCTGGTATGCCAAACCGAAAGATATTGTAACTGGTCCATCGTTTACGTTGCTGAATGTATGTGGGCTCCAAGGTGGCGTCTAACGAAGAGTTACTGCTGTCTTCGAGTCTTGTGGTGCCATAACTAGGGTATATTCTATCTCTTTTCAATGCTACATAGGGGCCTGAAGCATGCAAGACGCGAGATCGCGCTAAAGCAACTGCTAATATAGTAGCAGACGTTAACAAAAATATTAGAGGCAAAAGGCCATCAATATAGCTAAAGAAACATGATATTGTGGTCAGTAACAAATACTTGCACCTATTTTTAATTACGTTTCTCTAAAGCACGGAACGAAATCATTCACCAACCAAATGTTCTACGTCCAATTTTAGTTCGACATTGCATAATCAATGCGAGAAAAACGTACGGTTAGACTGCAATGGAGCAACATGGTGGCGAAGAAAGGCCAGCAATGAGCCAAGTGTTTGTCGTATATATGTAGTGTAAAGAGCTAAACGGAAGATGACCTGACATATCAGCTGCAAGGGCCAAAGAAACACCGATCTCAGCTTGACCAATAAAGTTGGCGTATACTCGGTCGTAATCAAAAGGAAAGTTCCTGTGCAAGGGTTATGCAGTTCAAGGGATCCTTCTAACTTTTAAGGCAAAACAGTCTCCGAAATCAGAAGCTGAATTCATGCAAGGAAAAAAATTTTCTGTCGCTAAATGAACAGAAGCTGACAGCGAAAACATTGCCCGACCGAATCCTTGAATAACCGGAAGCAACCTTCTTCTCTAAGCATTCATTGAAGGATTGTATCTTATAACAAAGAGAATCGGCAATTCGACAAACTTTATTAATAATCGGATCCCATTACGGCTTTAGCATGGAGGTACGCCGTTTAGTGCTATCTGCCGTATCCTTGTCAGCATACAAATTGTGAAAAAGCGAAGTAGTAGAAGAACTGAATATAAAACCATCTGTTCGTTATTCGCCAGGAGGAAATGGTGAAATAATTGAGCATGGATGTGAAGATGTTTTACTAAGAAATTACTGCATGAATACTATTAGGACATCACAGTGTCAATGGTGATTGGGACGTCTTCAACTTGGTTTGGTAATGGTGCGTCTATCGCGTCATCATTGGAAAGATACTAAGCGAGAGAAAATGGTACGTTTATTGCTTGATGAATATAGTCGTTATAAGCACTTCTTCACTGTCTATAGATAGGCGTAAATTTAAGCTTCATATGGGGAAATTGATTTGAAGCAATGGCTTCCTGAGTCTAAGCGTAAGACCCTTGGTGCAGCAGTTGATGTGAGCGTGACATTGATAAAGGCCTTCACAGACCAAAAGACCGTTTAGTCGCTTCTGGGCAGAAGCTGCAGTTCACATGCAATGTCACCCATCATTTATCTACGGAAAGCGAATTTCTTGGTTCTAGTCCTATGATAAATAAGTACGCTTCCTTACCCGGTAAACGACGTTTATGAAACGGACATATGACAGAAAATGTAAGTGTAACCTTATACAATAAAGGATAGAACCTACAGTGGACATTGTACATAACAAATTTTCGATGCAAGCAAAACTACAAATGCGTACTTATTTCGGGATGACCTTGTCGGTGGTTCCGATGCTCAGCCCATAGCTTGCATTGTATACAACCATCACCACCTTCTGTCTCTGTGATATTCGCGCATCTTGTATTATGCATATGTGTGCGGCAAAGATTCAATACACCATTACTTATCTAATGCCAAAGCTGTCATTTTCCCCGAAATCCTGGCGAAATTATTTATCTTGTAATATCCTCCTAGACCCATCAGTACATATTTGTATATATCTACGAGTTGCTAGCATCTGTTGGGCAGTTTTAGTATTAACCATATGTTCAACTAGTATCTTATAAGGTTGATTTGATAACAACAGCTCAGAATAAGGGCACAATGTTAATTCCTGTGAACAGTTATTATCAATATCAATTCAAAAATTACTGTTAAAAAACTAGTCCGAGACCAACTGTACTTTCTATCCTATTCCCTCTACGAGTAATGATTACCTTAAAATCGTCTCGTTTAATAAAACTTAATTACAATGGTGTTATTGTGCTTTCTTCGCCGTCTTTTGCGTCTTTCCCAACGCGAACTTCCAGACAGGAAAGGCAACCAAGATAACGAATAGAATAAATGACCACGCCAGCTTGACAAAGAGTGGCGCCGCTACGCTAAATTCATTTTCTGAGAATTTTAGGCAAATTAAAGTTTCGGTCATGATATTGCAAATGATGAGCCATGCATGAGCCCCGAGGCGCTTCGTCTTCCTAAATGTTTTCGCGCCAGTCCGTTAGCAGATCTTATATTTCATGATTTTCTCTAGCCTCTTTTACCGATCAGAGATAGATTGATAAACTTCTCTTGCAGCTGGCAAAGCAAATAGGAACAGAAGGATCAAACGGTACGTATTCAGAGGGTGCTCCGGTGGAATCCATAGTAAGTATTTCAAGTAGAAGCAGTTCAGCTCACATTGGAGAAACTGAGATCGACACAGAATGAGCCAACTCATAACCCAAGAAAGGATGTTTCCAATTGCTAACACATACCACTACTATCATACCAACGAATCCAAAGTAGTTCTTAGGGCTACTGGTTGCTTTCCATTCGAAACGTGTCCAGTCATGTGGAGTGAATTGCTGTACTGCTCTTTTCGCCTTGCCCCGTAAGGTTTTGATGTGTCTAAAGCCAACCCAAGAATATTGCTAAACAAAAAGAAAAAGAGCCATCTGTTACCTGGACCAAAGCTACCTTCCATGTCATACCTTCATCTCGAAATATTGGCAGGTCTTCATCCCCAAGTATATACCAGCCCAATTACATATTAACACATCAAGGATCCACTAAATTAGATGTTTTAGGTGAGAAGCATGAAGTCAGATCACCGAACACGCACATGATCCCACCAGCATTCTGCAAAGTTGTTCAGCTGATGCTCCAGAGAATACTCCAATAATTCGAATGTGACCGATAATATCCAACAACACCAAGTATCCCGCAAAATTAATGCCTTCCCGTACCAGCCCAGGGCATGAGCCAAGACAAAGATGTCCATTTGATTCTGTAGATATTTGGCTATTAACGGAATAATGACAGACAAACTTTGAATCTACCTTCAGATTATCCCAAGTTAAATCGCAGCTCTCTGCATAGGATCGTTCCGGAAGTTGTTGTCCCAATTCCGGATCGTAGTATTTTAGAAATTGTCGAGCGTCATCCTTGTTCTTTTATGCTATTTTGAGAATTCAGCATCAGAAAAAAAATAGGACTTACCAGAAACAAAAGAAATACAAGAAACAACTGATAAAGGACGCTGAGACTGAGTACACCTCTCCATAAAGGTACGCTTGGTCGTAGAAAAGGTCCATCGCGGAACTGGAGCATTCCAATAAATACGAAACAGCATATTGCAGCTAATATCCCTAGACGTATGCTCATTTCTGTGTTCTCATAGTTAGATCGTAGTGCAGCGTAAAATAACCACGCCAATAGGACCAAAAGTGCGGTCAACGTGTGAGGATGGACTACGGAAAGGCCATCAGTTGACAGATACAAACTCCGCAATAAATCAAAGTTGAGCCAACAAAGCCTTTTGCGTGGCTCACATTACGGATGGATGCAAGCTGATCATCCAAATCGGAGGAGCTTGACCAACAGGGCAAAAGGAATCTAGCAACACTCACATAATGTTTCGTCATTTGTATCACATGGAGTTATAGTTTGGACAAATGCCCCATTGTGCGGGGCATTGCACGTTGCTGGAAACTCCTTTTCTTTTTCCATATCAATCATGACTGAGGAATAGACAAGGAATGTATATCACAGCAAATACCGAGTTAAACGTAGCTATCGGCAGCGAAACGAGTTCGAAGAAAAAAAAACCCTGGCAACACAGAGTCAGATGGGGCGATCTTTGAAAGTGACTGGCGCTTATGGTCGGGCTGGATATGCAACTTTTTCAACTCTCTGATTCCTGTCAGCAATAGAATAAAGCTTGATTATGCTACATCTATACTAAAGATACTGATAGTGACCACAGAATCCAGTTACTGGGTTACATGTATTTATTGCAATTAAGTTTAACAATGTTTCCGTATTTGTGATGTGTGTTATTAGCCCTTTTACAGCTACTGCACAATAAATTCACTAATGGTACTGGATCATCTCGAGAAATCGTGATTGTATTTTTTTCTTCTTTTTTGTTTGGACACATACATGTTTCGTCCAGCTAAACTCCAGTTGATTGATGTGATGGTTAGATTTGGCCTTTCAAATCGACCCGTCTATAGCTTTTTGAGTGCTCCATGAGAGTTGGCAGGGCTGATTTGGTATTCAGGTGATGGTCAGTACTACTCTGAGTCACACCATGCATTGCCAGAAATTTAATCAGCTCTTCTGTCGATTTGAACGCCAATTCTTGTGCCACAAAGGTTAATGGTATCCCCATCTGGTATCTGTGTGTATGTAAGCGTTCTGGTCTTTGTAGCTAAAGACAACTTACGCCTTGCACAACACGATCAAAGCCTCAACACGCTCTCTTCCAACAAACTGATCCATAAGATATCCTCCCATATTGGGCGCATTCTGATACAGTTTGAAGAACTTGTGATAGTTCCGTGTAGCTAGAGATGACCGGACTTCTAGAGCATGTCTCACACATGGCTTGTGCTTGCCAGAAGAGGCACCTTTACCTTTGACACATACCTCGTTCAACAGAGAATTGATGTCTACCCAACAAAGTTAATAGCTCTTTTTCTTCTTCGATTTGCAAAAAGCGGCACCTTACCTGACTGGTTTCGAGTATACAAGAAGTACAGGATTCTGTATGCAGTGAACTCATCGGTTTGACTGGATTTAATGTTTGCGTACAGATATTTTAACTGGGTTTGGCATTGATTGTATTCACCTAAATCGCCCTGTTCTGTGGTGTAAGTACTGACAAGTAATATCTTCCGAATGAAACCTTTTCTAAAGCGACACGAGCATGATACTCGTAGACCGTTGACGCAAATTCGTCTCTAATACATTGTACCTATTTTTCCCATGTCAAAAGGTGCATCTATAGAAGTTGACATTACCGTCAAGTCTTGCCGCATAGATTTGAACTGCTCGCAAACATAGGAGTAATCTCTCGTCTTCTTCCATTTCTTCTTGAGCATTTTGAAAGTCTTTTTCAGGACAGATAACGGTCTGACAGTTGCAGGATCAACAGCCTATTTACAATCAGTAACAACAGGCGAGAATATGCGACTCTACATACCGAAGTTAAACGAAAATACGGTTTTTCCAAATCAGTGCATGTGCCTACTACAGGCTTCTCCTCGTAGTCTAGCACTCCATTCTGCATATTTAAGCAAAACGTATAAGAGAATGTCTTCAGGTTACCTCATCGTCATCCGCCGCAGTAAGAGTCAGTCTTTTAACGGGTTTATCCGATTCAAAGCGTTTTGCTCTTAACTGACGTCTTCGAAGTTCTTCTGGAGTGTAAGCGATCGGTCCTATACCTGCTGTTTTAGCTACTTTAGATATTTTAAGACTGTAAATCAACGGGTAGGTATTAGTGTTCCTCACTGTATTTTCAGTCGTATACCTACGATTTATGCAGAAGAACAGGTGCATTTGGATTGCGGATTCCACCGCAGGCACTGCTGCGATTTTCAGAATGGACTCTTAGCTTACTATAGTTTGACTCTACCTCGGTAGATCAAGTTCATCCCAGTCGGTCGTTTCCAGAGTATTGGTTTTGCTCGCTTCTACAATCATTACCCGTAACTCTTCTTCAAGCTGACTTTGTTTGCCGGGCAGACATTCACTGAATGAAGTAGCAACGTATTGTCTAATTATCTCACTTAATTTAACTCATATGCGCAATTATCTGTACTTTAAGCTTTCTGGCCATGCGGCAGCTGGATTGTGTTTCTGCTCTGGTTGATTATTGTCGAGTTTTATCTTCTTTGCAGAGGAGGATTTAATGGTAACTGGAATATAAGCTGGCGATGCTGATTTCATTTTGTTTAATTTGTCGGGAGAGAGGAGAAGGGCCAATTCAGTGCCTTTTGCAAACAACAAAGAGAAGCGAAATCATCCAATCAAATTGCGTTTATCAATCAACTGGAGGCTTTTGATCTTCTTATGCATTATGATGAGTGATTATTCGATTAAACGAGTTTGTCAACTTTTGCATCGATTGGGTTAATATTAATGTCATCGTCTGGTGTGAGTATATATCCTTGTGCTCTGTACTTGGATTGATCAAACTGTTCGGTCAATGCCCCTAGTCTTTTGATCAATTTACTTTCAATAGCAGTGGACCCTCTTATAGGCTCCTTGCACAATTGAGGAGTCGGTTCATTTCGTTCTTTTTTTGCTGTAAAATCGAAAGATAAGAACTTTTCTTCCAACAGTCGCCGTTCTTTCGATTCCTCGGACTCAATACCACTCCAAGTTTTGTTTGCACCTCGTTTTCGTGGTCTCAAAGGGCTTTCTTCGAATAAAAGTTCCTCAAGTTCATGGACGGCATCAAAGTTCGATTCTTGGCTCTAATAACGTCCAAGCTTAGTCTATAGAAACTGTTTTGATCTACAGCTTACACTTGGTTTAAATGGAGGAATTGCCTCCTTGCGCTCCAGCGCTCCCCAATCTAAACCTCGAAACCATGGATGTTGCTTGAATTGCTCAAATCCATCAGCACTGCTTCCCAGTCTTGCCGCTGGTGACTTCTCCAGTAACTAGCGTAGTATAAATTACTTGTTATCATTTTCGCCGTATCTTTGAGAAAAGCTACTACTTGCCTTGGATATAAGGTCAAGACATTCTTGCGACACTTTGTTTTGTGCGCCGTCTGGAAACGTTAACGGCTGGTTTACGATTGCATCAATCACCGCTTCAGTATTTGGTCCCCTAAAGGGACACTAGAGCCATAGTCAGGTCATGTTACACATTTGCATTTTGACGACACTACCTTTCCAAAGATAAGTTCGTATGCAACAATCCCAAGACTCCACCAATCAACAGCAGTTGTATATCCTTGTTTAGAAAGTATCTCCGGGGCCATGTATGCCAGAGATCCAGCTCTGGACCAGCGTAGTGGTTTTTTATCGTAGAATTGGCATGCAACATTAAAATCACTTAGATGAGCATGACCATTGGTATCTAACAGGATATTATCGGGTTTGATATCGCTAAATGAAAGGGAAAAGAATCAGTTGTCGCTCAATCAAATTTTTTTTTTCCTTCTTTCTTTTTCAGTTACCGATGGGCAATACGACGGCTCTTATGATGGAGATATCCCAAAGATAAGGCAATGTCAGCAACGTAAAACCGAACTTGAAGCTCTGCCAGAGGTCCATTCTTGTCCAAATGAAACCGCAAATCTCCTCCTAACATTAAATCCAAGACCATGAAAAGGTTCTCTTCATCCTGAAAGGCGTAACGCAGATTCACCACTAGCGGATAATCGATACGTTCAAGTAGCTTTCGTTCAGCAATGATATTGCTTGCTGCTCTCAGTTCGATGCATTTGCTTTTACTTATGTACTTTAGTGCGTAATCAATCTTTGTCACCCTGTGCTTCAATATGCGCACTTTGCCAAACGCTCCTTTGCCGATAACCCGCAATAAATAGAAGTGGCTAAGTTCAACTTGTGCCTGAATTAGCACATCGTCACGCATTGGGGAACAATGTACCATCGCCATCGAAATCAACATCTTGCTTACAGCAGACGCCACCCATTTGACTCGTTCGGAAATTGGCTGATCCAAAGCGTAACTGCCGGCGGAAAAGGAGAACTGACTGAGTGGAAAATGATACACTTTTTTTTTCTTATTCAGCGGTCATTCTTTTAAAGCTGATATTGAGAATAGCGGGAAAGCAACTTTCATGCATTCTCCTTTGCTACGATATCCTAATATTGTTTACTAAAGTACACGTCCATTATCCATTCTGTGTGTACTACTTTCGTCATTGGAAACTGATACTGTTCCTATTGAAAATGTGACCAATTACAACAGCAAGATAGTACCCATTTCACAAGCAAAACAAATCTGCCTGGTCCATTGCTATGCAGTTTGAATTCGTTCTGAGTGATTGATCTTGTTACTGTTTACACTGAAGATGTTTTTCTGGGTGAAAAGCCGAAATAGCCGTGAACTGGACGTTACACAACGGGCATGCATAGCAAACTCCGTGTGCTACTATACTTGAGATCATGTCGCATTACCCTACCCCTCCTAAAGACTTGATACTCGGAGAGTGAAATAACCTGGATGAAATTATACCCATATTCGTTTTTACTTGACGTACCTTTGGAAATTTACAACTGATATTTACGTATTCCCTTGGATGACAGCGATAAGATGCGTCTGGAAGTATATGGACATTTACAGTTCCTATTCATTTGAATATTCCAAGTCCTTACTAAAAGCTACAGATTATTGCTAAATTTCCTAGAAATACACTATTTTAGTAAGTGTCATTGAATACTATTGTTATTTTTCTTCTATTACTCACCGACTGAAATTTATATATGCATCTGGCATTCACTTGGAGGGGAGATGGGTAGGGAGTTGCCAGTTTTATGACAGGTGTGTAAAAATTGGTCAATTCCAACCATTATAACACGACAATTAATGTAATTTGTTAGTGTCAAGCCCACTTTCCCAAAATGCCCCAAGTGAATTTGCTAGATGCGACTTGAATTTTTGGAAATAAAGTACTAAATACCTAATGGCAGAATTACGTGTACCAGTCCATACTCTAGAACATAAACCAAAGGGTGGCTTCATATAAAATTACCCACTTTATTTTGTCGTCATCTCCTAGGTATGAGGAAATGTCGGCGGCATTGACATTCCTACTCTAAGTTGCACATCACACCTATTAGCATGCAAGAAAGCATACGGAAGGTGAAAACAGTAACTGCACGGTTATCATGTTCGGTCTTAGCGTTAATCGATTCAGCGATGTCGGAGAATATACCACTGGTGCAGATAATGAATGAACAATTACCCCTACGTGTACTAAGTGTTTCATCAAGTATATGAAATTCATGCCTATCAGACGGAAACTTAGTATGTACCGTGTCAACGAATAAAAGCTATCTGTCCCTGCCGATCAAACAGAGACAGCCATCACTACCATTTGGTACCATACCTTAGTCACCATAATGGAGATAGGAGTCTCTTTCAGATGCATTGCTTGACCAGATGTACTACTCAAAAGCGTAGAATAGTGTCTTTTTTCTCGCTTAACTGCAACCATATAGAAAAAATGCAAACCTAAGGAAACCAACAGGATCTTACAAATTATTATTTAGAATAACAGCCTGGAAAGGCTATATGAAGATGATCTCATCGTTTGGCCGTAAATATTTCAAAGACTGATAAGGAATACAGCAAAATGAACCTGTCCTATTCTGATGCATTGAAATCGTCTTACGATGCCTTAACTAGACTTTGCGCCCGTAGAATTGCCAAACCTGCACTAAGTAAGAAAGAAAAAAAGAAAACAGTATGGGAAATTTTTCGTCGGGTTCGTCGGGTCTCCTTTAGCTAACGACGAACCCGACGAAAAATTTCCCACAGTGAAGGAAGAAGCAGCGCTTTTTTTTTTTTGCTTGTTAAGTGGATTACGAGCAGTTTACTCAAACGAGATAGCTCGACAGAGTTCATGCAGTCTAAACTGTAGCAACAGAAGATTTATTTTGTATGTATGATGCGTCCAATCAGTTACAGGATGCTGCAAGGATCGAGATAAACGATGAGAGATAATTCATTGCTTCTATCTAGACCGCTCCCAAATCTAACCCAAGAGATCGTGATGTCCCATTGATGTCATTCGTATAATGATTGATTTTATGGCACAAGTACCTAGAAACGGTAGCAAAAGAACATGTAAAAATGTATTCAATATAAGCTAAAATGCTGTCTGAATTAACATCATCCAAACTAGTGCATACTATCGTTTAACGCATGCTTCATCGTTCATTTACCCCCAAAGCCGGTGTTCAGCCAATGTTGAAGCAGGTGAACGTTGCTGCTGTCGCTGCCCGACGATGATATATGAACAAAAGCACCTTAACGGACAATCACCACCTCAACACCATTTACTGATTAATTTTGTCCAGCAAACCGATCATTCTCAAAGATCTTCCTCTCAGGTTTATATGAATGAAATCCGTTTTCAAGATGGTAGATATAGTCCCAGTGATACTTTATTCCGATATAGGTGCAAGACATTATTTCCGTTCTCAAATTTGGATTTGGTTTCGAGAGTTATATTTATGTACCAGTACCTATAGCATTGTTAGATAATGTTTCAGTGTTATGGTTATTGTTGTTTACCTGGCAACCACAAAAACCGAGGAAGCAAGCGTACACAATAGCTGCTGTAAAACATGCTTGGGCTGTTGCCTTGGGGTCGTTTGGATCGCTCGTGAATTCCGTTAAGACTTCGACTTCCGCATCAAATGCATACCCAAGAACGACCTAGATGGCTCAAGGATTATTACGTCAACGCATCTCGTCGCGCATTGGCATGTCCAAGACAAACCTATGGCGGTTAGCAAACGTACAAGGAATAGAATGCCAAATACAGATAACAAGCTGCAGCAAGTAGCAAGGCCAGGACCCACAAACGTCTTCATTATCTCGAGGAAATAGGGATGAAACTGTTCCCTCCTTCGGAATCAATGCTCCGAAATTCACATTTGAGATCCCTTAGGTGCACCAAAACTACACAAAATGATGTCAGCAAGCACGACCGGTCACGGAACATGTCTCTTCGATGGCCGCTTCGTTGAGGATTTGAGGAAAAGTTTTAATCCCTAGTTTAAATTGACGTTGGGCAGATGGGCCAACTAGCAGGTTTCTAACTATCTTCTAATTGCAAAGTGCGTATGGAAGAGGCGGCCTTAACCAGCATATGCACTCTATCATCCTGATATTGGCGACCCGTGCCTGAAAGGTCCGCAGTAACTCCTACAATGCCATCATCGCACGCTAGAAAAATGAAAATACAGTACTTTAAAATATCAGGCTGCACCTGTTTCGAGTGATTTCGCATTCGTGCGTAGGACATATTTAGATTGCCTGAGGGCCGTTTTTGCGTCAACTGAATGACCGCATATGTGTTGGCTGATTGACGAATGACTAACGCTTTGATGAAGGTACCTCATCCTGGCTTTATTAATGTCTTTATCTCATTTCTTTGATCTTGCACAATAAATACTAACTCATACAAAGAGAAAGAGTTGACTTATCTCTTATGTCATCAGTACATTGCAGAGATTGAAAAAGAAAAAACTTGTTTCCTGCATTATAGTGGTAATAGACCATTTTCTTCGTGTGACGTCCCACATATTCGGATAGCATATTGTACCTCTTTTCTTTATGTACCACCTTCACTGTAGGGACGATAGCACTTCTAATTCACATGAATCCGAGCCGATCTTTTTATTCTCAATTCACTATTGTTGATACGTCTGATACAGAGGTTCCCAGGATGGTGTTGGGTAAGACATCATGACAATGATCCAAATACGTTTCTTTATAAGTGCGTGTGAAACTGTTGTCGCTTTATTTTCTTCTTTGGACTTCTTTTCTCTTTTGCCGGGAAACGATTCCCTGTTGGTAAGTATACACATTTTGGAATTGTAGTCTCTGACTTAGACTCACTTCATGTGGAACTGTGTTCTCGTGATCGATGCGGTCGAGGTGCCTTCTCTCTCGTGGCCTTTCCCGCTCTCACTTTTCTTTTTCCTTTCTTTGCCTTTCGCCCCAGGATGAGCGCCAGCGCTTCATAACAGAGTGCGTAAGTCATGGATTTAAATAAGGTGTATGTAAGTACTTTATCTTATATTGAATGAACAATTGCATACTGACAATACCCTTTTCCATCTGTAGCTTTTTCTTTTTACCAAGTCATTGCTTGTTCTTTTATAGGAATCTGAATACTGTTGGTCATCCATGACTGGATGCGCCGCCGTCCCCAATTCATGCGTTTGAATTCCCCTTCATAAGTAAGTAAAAGATGTCAAGCTATGCTTCCATTTACTAACCATTAATGTATTTTTTATAATACTTGAAAAAGATCTTGTGTCCTACTGGAGGACCAAGTTGATATAAGTAAAATATACTTCCCGCATAATTCATTTAGTAATGACGCATACTTGTCTTAATTTTAGCGCAAATCTGACTCTTCCATAGACGCAAAAATTTATTTAGAGTGGCGTAAGATCATATTGAATAAGCAGCAATATGCTAGGACATTATTTGATAAAGCAATGCTGACGCTTACCAAAAAGAGTTACGTGTTAAGGTATCCGCTTGCGGAAAAGCTAAATTAACCATTCCCGGATAAAGATGTGGGTTGAAATGGCATGTTTCCTACTGTTACGATTCTTGCTAAAGGAGCATGATGAGACCGGGACCGGGTCTGTGCTTGTCCTTGTTCAATAGAATCCTGTTTTGATAATACTTTAAAGCCAACCTAAACCGTGGGATGCATAGTTACTTCTTTGTTTATTTAAGTGGTATATTAGATATCTGAACAGTAAAGGTACGTACAATGCTTTTCCTCGCGAGTATAATAACTGGTTCAAACAGGTCAATTACATCTCTGCCATTGATCGATTTCCTTATTCCGTTGTTAACATGGATCAAAAGTGGATCTTTTTGTTTGAAATATCGGTCTTTCTTTCAGTATTTATAAGCATTTGCAATGGACAAGTTTATCGACAGGGCATATTCACGCATCTTCTGGTTCACTTTACTTTCCAAGCGAGTGAATGCGATATACAAGACAGTACCTTACCTGTGTATAAATTAAGAGTTTTTCTTTGCATATGCACAAATACATCGTTTGAAGCAGTCCACTATCTCCAGGGCTATATAATATAGATATTCCTCATCTTGTTCTTTTCGGAAACATTATGGCGCGCAGGACAGGTGATACCAGGCGTTCCTGTTAGACCCTGTGAGAGCCAACTTTTAGAATTGTCTCCTTTTTGCTATTTTAGCTTTATCCCTGTGTCGATTAGCTTAATTATCTGTTGCATTTCACTTATGGATATTGCTGAAGAAATGAGTCGTCTACGTCTACAGAATGATCAATTGAGCAAAACCACTGAAAAGCAGCGCGTCATGATACAGTGTTTACAACAACGAAATGTGAAGCTGGCGACGGAGCGTAATCGTCTTGAAGAAAAAGTTGGTAGCCTGGAACGTAGATTGCGGAAAAAGCATTCCACTTCATTTCTTGTACCATCTGATGCACGGAAAGAAATGGAAAAAGCACCATCCAACAGTCCTGAAAGCACATCGCCCATAGAAGAATCTGACACAGATGATGAACAGAATCAAGCTGAAAAGCTTGCTAACCCGTTACAATCTGCACAGCGTGAGTTACGCATGGCAAGAGATGCTGTTGGGCGAACAGCTCATAGACGCCCATTGCAGAATTGGCGGTCCAAACAAGCAAATTTGAACAGCTCTTCAAATTCACCCAGCAATGCCATAATTCAAAAAGATGCTCAGTTGTACGCTTTGTATCAATCAACAGTGCAAAAAAACAATAACACATCGGCATCGGAAAGTAATAATTTATCTCCACAATCAAGCTCGCCGTCTTCCATAAGGGTTAATGCCATTGCGCTGCGTAATCCTGGCTCCAGGGTAAATCAGTCTCAGCGGAGGAGTATGATGATAACTACTGAAATGGATTTCCGGAAGCCTTGTGAAGACATATATATTGAAGACTGTGACGAGGACGATCAGGAGATGGAAGAAGAAGGACAGTCAGATGAAGAAAAGGACAAGCCGCCATGTTCGGGTGATATGCATGGCGAGGACCTCCAGGAAAAATTGCGATCTATTATGTGTGACAGAAATACAAATGTTCGGGTCAATATTATCGGAACTCGACTCAAGATAAACGAGAACGCGAAAGAAGTCATTTCATTTATCATATCAATTACTCGTAGGCATTCGAGCAAAAGTGCAGGAGGGGATAGCAGTGAAGAGCTGTGGCGGGTAGAGAAACTGTATTCCGACTTTTTACGATTGGACGCGAAGGTGTGAGAAGTGAATGCTTTTTGTTCCTTTGATCGAATATTGACCAAATATCATCACCAGCTAAAGTCCCAGACAGACGGTTCAGATGAGAGCACCATCTGTAGGCTACCTACTCAGCCGGTATTCGCATCGCAAACATCAAACAAGATCGATCAGCGCAAGGTACGTTATGCTGTATATGCGATGTGTGCCTATGCAAATTTCCTTTTAGGTTGCTTTAGAAAGATATTTACGACACGTCATCAGCATTTCTCTCATGGACAAATCATATCTCTACGAGTTTCTAAGCTCAAATGTAATTACTAATACCGAGGCAAGTGAAGTGATGCTTATCAACACGATAGTGTTAAATGTCCCTATCATTAGAGCCCACCTCGTAGAGAAGGCTACCTTAAGAAACGCGGTAAAAACTTTGGTAAATGGAAAACCCGGTATTTTGTCCTGCGGGATGATATGCTAGACTACTACGATTCGGTACGCTTAGATAGTTAGAGAAACAGCATGCAATTAATTGCTCCGTAGAAAAACGGGACAAAATTAGGCTCCATACGCTTGACAAATGCCTTTATCGGGCGCCAGGCACCACCTCCGTCTGTAGGAGCAGAAGGCCTTCCAAGTACTTATAGGCACGCACTTTTAATAGTGGAAGAAAAGCGACCAGGGCACTCCAGCATTGCTCGGCATATTTTGTGTGCCAGTTCCGACGAAGAACGCAACGGATGGTGCGAATCACTTACTCAAAATATATCACCGGATCGAAACACAAATATTCAGCATTCAAAAGCAGCTGAAAGTTTGAATACACGTTGTACAGAAGGAATGCGAGAAGCGGAAGAAAGCAAAGTCGGGAAATTACAATCGGAAAATACCTCAGATACGCAAAACTCGAGTGATATCCCAGATGTTTGTGCTCCAGAGCCAAAGGAGGAGCGCTCTTTCAGCACTAGTTTACGACCAAACTCACCTTCTTACACAAACAAAACCAGAAAAGAGAACGGGAGCAGCACATTAGGAACCTCGCGGTTAGAGATCGTCCCCGAGCGCTCTATAACGACTGACTATGTTAAAGTAATGCCACGCAATATTAACGATAACGAGGAATCGACGACGGAAAAAAAGTTCAAGGCAAAGGCAAACCGGATGACTATATGGGGAAGGAAGATGTTCAGTGCTGGCGGAAGTCATGTCACGACAACGCAGGAAAGCCATCAATCTCGATTATCCCATTCATCTGCGACATCCACCGATTCATGGCAGACAACTTCACTTCCTTCTGGCTTTCGTAGTCTTCTTTCTCGCTCTTCGCATGAGATAATAGACGCCTCGTCACGCGCTAAGTCAGTTGACTGTCCAGTCGTCCCAGCAAAACGAGTATTTGGCGTGCCCTTGGAGGAAGCCATATCCGTTTCACGCATATCCGAGAAATATGAGATTCCCGCCGTTGTTTTCCGTTGCATAGAATATCTGGATGCTAAGGATGCAGTAATGGAAGAAGGTTTATACCGGTTAAGTGGAAGTAATACAGTTATTCAAAACCTCAAGCAGAAGTTCGATCAAGGTTAGCAAAAGGTAGCGGTATCAAAGAACGTTGGAAACTAAGCAGAGTCTTTTCTTTCATGCATTGTTTACGTGCTTATAGAAGGTGATCTAAATCTTTTGGCGTCCAAGGAAGAATATGACGTTCATGCAATTGCTGGCCTGTTGAAGTTATGGTTACGAGAGCTGCCATCCAATATATTTACAGACGAGCGTGAAAAGCAGTTTATGCATGTGATCGGTATGTCTTTTCTACTGGGCCCCTTCCTGAGAGTAACAACTGTCAGACTTGCTGGATCGAAAGGATCGCGTGAACGAGCTTGGACGGCTTGTATCAGAACTACCACTTGCTAATTATACACTCTTGCGAACGCTCACTGCTCATCTTATTCGTGTAATTGAACACTCACATATTAACAAGATGCCAGTGCGCAACATCGTCATTGTATTTGCTCCTACACTTACTATACCACCTACCATCTTCCAACTATTCTTGTGCGAATTCGAATACATTTTCTGGACAACAAAAGATGGCACCAGAGAATCTAAGGATGGACAAGAAAACAAGCAAGCAAGTAATAATAATCACAGTGATAATGGAGACGTGAAGGAGAAAGAAGAACCAATGATTCGAAAATCTGGTGCGATATTGCGCGAAGAAGGTGGACGGAGCAATCGCAATAGCATGAGTTACTTGGATGGTGCGCCAATAGCAATTGTGGATCTGGAAAAGAATATTCATGGTACAAATCATTGATAGGCTATGTGAATATAACCCCCAACTTCCTTCGGTTTCCATAGGTCCCCCAGAATTAGGCGAGGAGGAAGAGGTAGACGATCTTGAATTGCAGGGATTGGAGGACGAGAACCCAAAAAAAGAGGAGGCCATGTCAGCTGGGACAGAAAAGGTTCTGTAGGAGAACTGAAATAGCTGCGAGGCATCAGATCATCCTGTTTCTATCTCTGTTTTTGTACCAACAGTGCGGGTTACAGCGGGTCAACGAATTAGTCAAGTTAAATATTCGTCTAGTCGCAGATATTGGTTGCACCGATGCGCTACAACGAGCCGTAGTCTATTATGGTCTGCTCACTGAAAAGACAGCGAAAAAAAAATCAAACATATATTGCGAAAATCTTATATATAGTGCGTTTGCTTACATCTCCACGGCATCTCTATTTTTGCGTATTTGCCATTCAGGCTGTGAGATTCTAGGCCAGGGATAAACATCGACTATGCATTGTAGGCGGGTTTTTGCTGACCTGCATTGATGGGATCAAATTGAGAAGTTACCGACTGCCATGTTAATAACGTCGGGTAACTCGGTGTTCCGTTCTTTGCTAGATTTAATGAGAATGCTTTCACCTTGAGAGCATATCTACAGTTCGTCACTTAAGTATCATCTCTCTTACAACTTACAGCAGCATGGACTATTGTGGGCATTTCTGTCGTTCAAGCTTCTGTTGTCTGGCTATTCGCGATATAGTCTCTATATTAGTTGCAACAAGCGAGTAAAATACAGCGTGGTTAAGAGAATGTTTATATGTTTGTATGCTGACTTGTTTCTTTATAGTAGTCTCTTTGAATACGTTGTTTTTAATGATTGCTACCATAGAAAAGGCTGAAGAAATTACATTTTCGGTATCATCATTATAAAATGGCTTTTAGGCTATTGACTGATTGGAAACGTGTAATGTAGCTTATAAAAGCAGTATGTGTCAAACGTCTTGTGATGACTAGCTAACTTTAGCATATTAAATCGTTGTAGAACCTGGTTTAATCGTCGCGTAAAATCTTCTTATATGTAAGCAAGACTCCGTGATGGATGGCATAGTGTTCAGGTTAGCACCTATACGGATGAACTAGATACTGCCGGTTAGGTGTTCCACCTCCACTAATCATGCTTTTGCTCTTTTTTCTTATGTCTTATACGAAAGACTGGTTCTCACAACTAACGATTCGTTTAAAATCAAACATTTAACCGAGAATTTGCAATATATTAAAAAATAATCGGGAGACTATGAGGTGACCATTCATATTCTTCTACAACGATATGTAGGCGCACATGGCCTATGTTGATGATTGATCGGGATTAGTTACGAATTGGCATTAGCTAGGGCCATAGTGTCGCCTTCCGCTTTGTCTCCAACGAATGGCATATGTGAAAGCCTTTTAAGTAAAGTATTTAATAGAAAAGGGACATTGTTTCTCCTTTTCAATAGGAGTGGTTTCGAGACCTTACCAAGTAAGCTGAAAAAAAAATAAAGTACGTGGTTGCTAACCATGACGTGCCTTTCGTGTCAGTTGCCTATGCGAATAGCTTTTCTGAATGGGAAATATATGTGTTTGCATTATCATTTGTGCTGACAGGAAGATTAAATATACATTGATTGCATATGCATTTTGGGTAATATAAGCAATGAAAGTATGGGCTTCGTAGTAATGCGTGCTAGTATAACTGTCCTTTCTTACACTTTGATTCCATAAATATGCTTTTATTTAATACACCATCCGTTGATATGAGAGACATTGTTGTCTTTTCTTTCTATGTATATACATAAATCGTACTATAAACTAGTTCGTTATTATTATCCTATTGTGTTATCTTTATATTGTTGTCATTGATTATACGTCCTTCGAATTTTTTAACGAGGACTTACCAATTCTTGGTTTCAGTGATTCAAATTGTTCCAAAGCAAAGGGACAACAACTTTTCGACCCCTTGGCTCTGTTCTCTAAAACATCGCTGCTAAGTTAGTTCCATTGATACTATTGGATGACTTATGTCCTTTAATCAATTCCGAATGACCTCTGTCCCGAACGATCTTGGTTGTGTGAATAAGCTGCCTGAACACCATTAGGTGAGTGAATAAGAAATGATATCCGTTTTTTACACAGTATCGCTCTTGTGTTCCCAAGACTTCGTCAGGTGCTACATCGGTTCAAATCCTCTGGCGATGTTAAATCCAAACCTGTCCGCTCTACAAAAGCCGTTCTCTCCTCTTATCTCTCCCGGCGGTCAATGGTGCGGGGCTGGCCCCTGCTGATGGGCAGGAACATTCTTTGGGAGTAACTACAAGACATCAATATATCATCCCATTTACTAACCATGAATTGAATTTTATGCTGCTCGAATGGATTTTGTGTCCACTGGAGGATAAGTTGATGTAAGTAAAGCGTGCTACCCGCATAACTGATTTGTTAATGACGTATACTTATTTTATTTTTAGCGCAAGCTTGGTCCTTCATGGACGCAAAATTCGTTTTAGAATAGCGTAAAAATTGATTCAATAAACACCATATCTTAACTTTTTTCCGCTTTGACTCTCCGTTTCTTCTAATAACATAGATAACTTGAGGAATAACAAGTTAGGGACAACAATGGACAAAGAACAACATGATGACCAGGCTGTCTCTTTCCAAGAACTAAAAAAACGCTGGGCTCAACAGGAAGTCATCTCGAAGGAGCAACATAGTCCCGACAATGCGTCCAAGCAGCTCACATCACCGTCTGCATTCACACAAACCAACCCAGCGCAGAATAAACATCCCGCTATAGCCGATGCAACTGTTGCTCGGCCTGAATCAGTTAACCCGGCTGAACAGACTAAAGCACCGCCTATTCCTCCAAAGCCTTCGGTGGCCTTGTTACAGACCCAGCAGCATCTTACCGGACAGAAACCTGGCCTGGCAACAACGACAGCTCGAGTTTCTTCAGAGCAAGATCGGCCAAAAGGAGTACTGCTGCTTGCACAGCAATTTGGACAGCATAAGACCAACGCTGAAATGACGAACGGAGATTTGTCGAAACCTTCCACGCAAATTTCTGACAGCAGCTCATCTAATCTAACACCTGGTCACACAAAATCCGCGCGAAGTACCCCATTAACAGACGCGCACCATACGCAAGAGCACTTTATCGATGAAGAAATGCTATCAGAAACCAGCGGAAGTGAAACCGAAAGCGGCACAAACAGCATCAGTAGCGATGACAGTGATATTGACGATAATTTGGTTCGTCAGGTGCAGGAAGCTCACATTCGTTACACTACCTCGGACAGCAGACGCACTCACTCTGCAAGTGCGAAGACTCGGGCTCCTCCTCCTCCAGCTGATTCAACTTATATTGCATCAAAAGCAAAACATCCTCCACCTCCTCCACCCCCGAGCAGAAAATATCATAGCGCAGCGAGACCAGCAGCACCAGTACCTGCAGATACCCGGCTGTCTGCTACAGTGAACGTTCCAAAACAGAAATCGACAGCAGATTCATCCCTAAACTTAACATCAACACCTTCGCCTCCTTCCCTTCCACCACGACCAACAAGCTACGCCACGCAAACTACTGACGCGCCACCTTTACCGCAACTTCCTCCGCGCCCGTCTGCTTCGACTCTTGCGCGTTCTCACACTATTTCATTTCCAGGAAGTTCTATGTCTTCTGCAACAACAACTACGAGAAGGGGGACACTTTCTGTCTCTCCATCAACTGCGCCAGCTACGGACGGAACTGCAGATGATCAATCCGCTAACAGTCTTAAACGCTCTCAAACGATGGGTCAAAAGAGAACAACGGGCTCACGTTCAGAGATGTTGATGACATCAACTATATATCCCGAATTCGCCAATGCTACGCGTAATCCTCCTTTAATAGACTCTAATCGACGTATTGTAACAGGGCACCGAGGTACAAGTTATGCCCTTGCGGCATGCGGTCCTTCGCTTGCCACAGGTGTCAATACTACAAGGATATGGGATACCAATTCCTGTCAATGTATTTATGTGGTAGATCATAGCTCGCCAAGTGATGCTGGTGATAAAATTCGCTCACTTGCATTCTCTCCAAGTCGAAACCCTCGAGATGAAGGTCGTTATCTGTGGGTTGGTTTCCAGGATGGTGTCCTAGCGGTTATAGATTCTGCTAATGGGGAGATACTTGGAAAGCGTTCAACAACCCACAATTCTGCCGTAACATTCATTTTACGATACAAAAACACCGAACTATGGACTATTGATGAAAATGGTGTCATGAACGTCTGGCCGGTACTGACCGTTGATTGCGAACGAGATCATCCCCTCGAGATTACGCCTCAGAAATACAAAGTGACATCCAAGGCGGTCGCTGCATTGGCTTTAGACGCTGACCTGTGGATGTCTTCTGGACGTACCTTGGACCTTTTCAGGCTTACTCACATCCAACTTGCTTCTCCTCATGTGCGTATTCCAAATGATCTAGGGAATATCACCGGTCTTGCGGCTGTACCCTACCACAAACAGCGTATTTTCGCTTCACATGACGATGGCAAAATTAGCCTCTGGGATACGATTACAGTGGACCGTGTCCAAGTCATCACTGTATCGATGTACGGCATCTGTGCTATGGCAGCTGTTGGCGAGTACTACATCTGGGCTGGCTACAATACTGGCATGATCTATGTGTATGACACTCGGCCGGATAAATGGATTGTTGTAAAGATGTGGAAAGCACATACAGGTTCTATAACAGATATTATTGTTGATGAATCGGCACTCACGCGCGATGAGAAGACGGTACAAGTGATCACTGCTGATTCCAATGGCACTGTATCGATCTGGGATGGTTTAATGATCGAAAATTGGCAAGGTGGGTTGTGCGTTTAAGTCGTGAATGCATTTGTGCTTAACGAAAAATATCACATCAGATCAGCAGCTGCAGAAACATACAAACGAATATTGTACTTATCGCGATACCCGCATTATGATTTGTTCTTGGAATATTGATGCCAACAAACCTGAGAAATTATTGGGAAGCGATGATGAAAGTGTTCACGAATGGTTGGGTGGCATGGAAGACCCTGATATCATTGTGGTCGGCATTCAGGAGATTGTTGATTTAGAATCAAAAAAGCAAACTGCTCGTAAGTAGCATTGCAAATGTCAATCGATATTCGTTTGCTAAATTACTGTTGTGTAGGATCATTGTTTGCGTCTCGGAAAAAGACAGAAACACCGAGCGAAGCTGAAGAAGCACTAACTCATCGATACCGTCTTTGGCATGACCATCTAATACGTGTGATTGCTGATAATTATGGGCAAAATGTGTATACCGTCATCAAGACAGACCAGCTTGTGGGTTTGTTTAGTTGTATTTTTGTAAAGTCAAGCGAACGGGATCGGATTTTCCACTGTGAGTCGAGTCAGGTGAAAACGGGATTGAAGGTGATGAACAAAAGTCTTCATGGAAACAAAGGCGGGATCGCTATCCGGTTCTTGTTTGATCACACGTCATTATGTTTCGTAAACTGTCATTTGGCAGCCGGACAATCACACGTTCAGCAGCGAAATGCCGATGCGGAGGGTATCCTTCACAGTGCTTCTTTTAAGGATTTCCCTGAATATTGCGATATATTTGCGAACGGTGGGGATGGCAGTCTTGTTATGGACCATGAGCTCTGTTTCATGAGCGGCGATCTCAATTACCGAATCAACATGCGTCGTGAAAAGGTTCTTCAGCTGCTGGCCAGCGCAGACAAACTACACGCCTGGGAAATGCTCCAGAAAGAGGATCAACTTCACAAGCAAAGATTGATTAATCCGCTCTTCAAACTATTGACGTTCCAAGAGGCGCCTATTTTGTTTGACCCGACTTATAAATATGATCCGGGCACCGACTTCTATGATAGATCTGAGAAAAAGCGTGTACCTGCGTGGTGTGATCGTGTTCTTTTCCGCGGGAAGGACATCGATAATGTCTATTACCAACGCCATGAAGTGCGTGCGTCTGATCATAGGCCAATCAGTGCTGGTTTTATTGCCAAGGTCAAGCTCATAGAGGCTAAAAACAGAGACCGCATTTTGGAAAAGATCGTTCAGGATTGGCAACAGCAATTAACACATCTTATCTTGGAAAAGAAAGCACGTTACGTTGCAGATTACGAGCTGTGCAATGTTCAGGAAGCGTACAAGAGATTAGAAGCTGTTGACTGGGATGTCCATCAGGCTGTACTGAATCTTTTTAATTGATCAGATAAAAAAGTAGCACCTTCAAGGGAAGATAGACAACATTGACTGTTAGTAATGCGTGATTTAAACAGCATTAGATTTTCATTTTTGACATGTGGCGCTCTCTCCTTCGAGTTGCGCTCGATCCGCCGACATTTGGTCGGAGTCAAAGATGAAGCAAGGCACCACCAGGTGTGACTGACTGTTGGCTGAAATCCTCTGTGTTTTCCAGCTTGTTCATGGCATGGCAGCCCGTTTTATTCCCCGGACGACGTTTCCTTATGACAGAATAATCAATTGGTTTCCTGGCCATATGGCCAAAGGGCTACGATTGATATCGGAACGATTGAATTCCGTTGATCTGGTAATAGAGGTACGCGATGCTCGCATCCCTCTCTCGTCCGTCAACCCCAATTTCGAAAAAGTCGTCGGTCGCAAACCAAGAATGATCGTTTATAACAAATTTGATCTCGCTCATCCCGAAACTAAGTCGCCGATTTTACAAGCATTTGCCCGGCATGCACCCGGCACTCCCGTTTTATTCACTAGCTGTCAGACGGATAAGAATGTACGGGATATCTTAAAATACGCCGCGACCTTAGCCGACCCTATACCTCAGGTGACTCTGATGATCGTTGGTATGCCCAATGTCGGCAAGTCTTCGCTCATCAACTCCCTGAGACGGATTGGCGTGGGTAAAGGCAAGGCTGCGCAGACTGGGGCGCAACCTGGTATTACACGCACCGTAATAGGTACAGTAAAGGTCTTGGAAGATCCAGCTGTGTATTTGATCGACACACCTGGTGTGATGGTTCCCCATATTGCTGATCCTGTCCGGAGTCTGAAGGTTGCTTTAACGGGAGGAATCAGAGATCATTTAGCAGATGAACAAGTGATGGCCGACTATCTGTTGTATCGTCTTAATGGGTTTGGAGCGCTCGATTACACCAATTGGTACGGAATTGGACCTACCAATGATGTACATGAACTTTTAGAAGGTGTTGCACGACGTATAGGAGCAATTGTCAAAGGAGGGGAATTAGATTTAAATATGGCAGCCAAATTTTTCCTCAAACAGTATCGAACGGGAAAGCTTGGCCGGTTCACTCTAGATGATGTGGATGCGCTTTCGTTGGAAAAGTTCTTTGAACAAACCAAGATGTATAATCGTCAGCAGATTGGGCTCAGTCGTCGACAAGAAAAGAAATTAGCAAAATTGGCGCAGCGGAAAGAAGCGCAAAAGCAAAAACAGATAGACGAATCATCCTAATAATCTTTGTTCCTTTTGTATATTTTTAATATTTTGTGTGCCGGCATGAAGGCTCACCTACAAATCTTCCGAATAATGCAAGAACGAAAGTTTTATAGACGTCTTTTACGACTTGTTTCTTTTGTATATAACTTACCATTGTCGTAATCCGAGTGGACAAGGGCTTGTGGTTCATATATCATGAATTAGTGGAGGTCAAAGAAACATGGTCATAACTGTTATCAGTGCGTCATAGTAGAGAGGAAAATGTTGGCTGGTTCGGAAGTGATAGGTTAGGTCAAAGCATGGTAAGGTGCGCCCAACAAGTAATTGACTTGCTACAACGAAAGTAATGCTTTCAGCACCCTGAACATCTTGGTTTTTTTGTATTTCGTCCTGCTTTGCTGCATGGACACCGGGATTCATACAGACAGAAGATCCCTTGTTAGACACTATTTTCCATTGGCTGTCTACGAAATTTCTTACCTTGTGGTGCGTGGCAGGGTTCTTTCTGAATGGAATTGAACAAGCCGTTGCAAGGAACCGTAGGTGTACGTATCCATCGCATAGACTTCAGGTATCGGTGATTAAAATCATGTTGCTTAGGCTGCATATCAGTATAGCGATCGTTTTCCTTTAATCTGTCGGTAAGAACCTCAGGAAATAAAGAAGAGAAAAGCGTTTAAAAATAAAAGAAAACCTGAAAAGCTACTTTTAATCGATCTGGCCCCGGTCATAAACAATGCCATTATTGGTTTGTAATGATAGTGATAAGGAATCACCAATAAACTGCAATTATAAAGGTTGCAGTTTAAGCAAAGTATTCTTTGTGTCCTTCTGAACAAAGAGTGTGAAGATTAGCTGCATGAGGGATGATCTAATTGATTCTTAACCAAATCGTTCCATTATCTACGTAGACACTCTGGTTATAAATATATACTTTGTATCATTTCTTTGCCATTCATAAGCATTTGTGCTTCACCGAAACTTTTGGGTAGCTTTGATGACTTCCCTTCTCTTCTCTCTATTAGTATACTGTATTTTCGAGTAATTTTTGCGTGCAAAAACATTTTGCCGGTATTACAACCAGTTTCCTGCAAGCTGGTTCGACCGTAGTACTATCCAGCTGATATATAAAAGTCTTTATTTAGGAGAAAAGAATACATCCAGCAATGAAGTAGAGGAATAGATTCGTTAGAGATATTGTCTGACGCTTTCCAAGAAGGCCAAAGGGTCCTGTTGTTCTCAGTAGCAATTTGGTATGTGTATGCAATCTTGATGTATGGGTCAAGAAAGTTGAGCTGCAATAAGTGGGTAGAAGAATATTAAGATCATTAAATAGGCATTCTGTAAAAACTTCAGCAGTAATGAGAAGGGTCAAGTGCTTTGCAAAAGTGCAATGAGTAGTTGAATATATTGTCTGATTGACCTTCACCCGTTTTGTATATGACGAAATTGCTCAATGATATGATCCTTATATGGAGCACTTTGCTTTGTTCCTGTAGACATGAACCTTTAGTGAAAAATGCAAACCTATCTCTGTTTCTTACATATTCTATTACCAACAGAAGTAACCATTCCTATGCTAACTTTGTCATTCGCTCTATATATTTTCAACGTAAGATCAAGGTCCATAAGCTACGTAATACGAGGCAGGTACCCAGGCTTAAAACACTCATTCTGCTCTTCTTTTGCCTATCTGAAATTGTTGCCCACAAGCGATACTTGCTTATTTACGTTCTTATGTCTCCAGATCGGTTTCCGTTTTTCGTGTTTTATACTATTCATCTTACTTGGTGCATCTTTATTTCACAACACCATATCATATCAGTCACTTACGTACACCTCTTGAATATCTTACATTAAAACGAAGACTTCATTTTTAGCAATATCTTATGTTAACGTAAACATATGCTAGAAGTCGCCAAAAATCCATTTCCTGCAGCCGCACGACGCTGTAACGAAAGGAGCGAAGCGAGTGCAGAAGGACTAGTTGTACTGTACTGGGTTTTCCATGCCTATCTGCGTTTTGATTTTGCGTTTTTTGCGTATATTTGGAAAACTCGACGCAAAAATCCCCGTGACAGAGGGTTTCTCGACGGAGTGTAAAAGCCAAATTGGTGAGCGCATCCATCCAAATTCAGACATGTGCCCGGGGGGGGGGATCCAAAGACAATATGTTAGCGAATCAAGGGAAAATGAATGAGAATAAATATAATGGTCATTCGTTTGTTAGTATCCTGATTAAACAAATATCTTGTTTTTCTTTGTAACTTACACACAGTAAACATCACACGTTTCTATTACGTGGAGCAGTTGTGGTCATACGTGGCCGAGTAAAGATGACTGGTCGGTCCCGTTGTTGAATCATGGCCATAAAGGTGGCACGGATATTCCTTGACGCATTAACATCCCGTTGCCAAACAGTATGACAGCTACTACAAACTAATACTGAATACAAGCATCGATATCCACTAGGATCTAGTTTCGTCAAGGATTTCGTTCCGCACCGGGAGCAAACTTGAGATGTATTGTATTCATCCATTTTAATCATAATTAACCGCCCAGAAGTATCAGTGCGTTTGAGCAGCTTCCTAAATCTGTCTGCCAGTCCACATGGTTTGCCCTTGTAAACGTTCCGTCCAAATCTCGAAGCACAATACACCACTACAAGAAGTTTTGCCGTATCATTTTCCGTAAATGATTTTCGCCACTTGCTGTTGTTCATCACGAACAAAAAGTGTTAGATCGCATTCATATTTCACTTGCTGTTATCGATAATAAGAGAGTGACTTACTCTTCTTTAGACGGATGAGAAGGAGGTGATGGTTCACCTGCTTCTTGGCGCTGTATTCTTCTTCTTCTCCATCTTCGTGTCCCATCAGGACGAAGCGTTTCATTGTCCATACGTTGGTCTTGTTGACGTGCCCTGAATAGGCAATCCGCGTTCCCGAGAGGGTCCCGGTACTTGGTGCCTCCGTTGATGAAGATCTTAACCATTTCTTCGTCCAGCCTTTGACGTCCCTGGTAATTCAAGAATTTCAATCCTTGGATATCTTGTTGGGCATAAAAAGCTGTAACTTCTGGTAATGCATCCAAAGTTGATACAATAGATCGGATAATACGATCCATGTCAGCGGTTCTGTTGGTGTCAATTTCTGAGTCTAGTCTTCTTATAAGAGGTGTTTTACTTGTGTTGATCCTTTGCGTAGTTTTCTTAAAGCCAGCTCTAGCGTAATACTCTACTGTTGAATGCTGTCGGATCTGGTGCGGTTCAAATTCCGTATCATCATTTTCGCCTACAGATGCTCAAATAAACATTCAGAATCGTGCTAGAGGATGAATGGCGTTTAATATTATTATTACCTTCGGCTACTTCAGGTTCAGGAAGTTCTACTATATCTTCATCTGGAATATCCTGGTCATCTTCCACTGTCAAACGCAATAGAAGAGTTTATTTTGGCAAACGTAAAAATAATATTGTAGCAACGATGTCAGTGTTGCATAGATGTATCAAGCATGAAATTTAATTATATCTATCACTTACATTCTAGATCAGCCTCATCGCGATACACGTCATTGCTTCCGTTGCTACAAACATATATATCTGCAACACCAGGATCAGCTCCCTATTTTCTGAAAAGAACACAGGTGATGACTTGCTCGACCATGTGTAAATGCTGTGTCGTATCGCTGATTGCGAATGTAAGTGAGATATGGTGTAATTGATGTTCTAGTCGACAATTCCTGTCTTCGTCGTGCTTGCTCCCTGTTACGTGTTTTTTCTGCCGCGGTTTGCTTCCGCTTCCTTTTGCTTCCAGCGAGTTGTCGCTGGGCGGAGGTTCTGCTTGATTCACACTGAGCGTCACTGTTTTCATTGTCATTGTGCTGCCATGCATGTTGTAACTGTCTGTAGGCTGATGATTGCAGAAAGATAGGAGAATATATCAGATTATCGGCCAACTGCTTTTATGTTACTCACCTTCCTGCAACTGCTTCTGCTGCTGCTTGTATTGTATCTTGTATATAATGATGTCTGATACAGACATGCCATGATAATTGTCCAACCTATGTAATATGTCCGTAGGAGGGATCCCCAGAGATTGCAATACTTCAGCCAAATCGTTCTCAGGTATATCCATGTTCTAGTAGAGAAAAGAGAGATCCGTATACAAATCAAGCCAAGAGAAAAATAAGGAGAGGACAAAGACAACGAAGTTATTTTCTTTGTTTGCCAATTTATACCTTGTGCGACTCTTTTTCTTGCTTTGACAACTTTCTTTTTCAGTTTGAGAAGTTTTTTTTACGATTGGTCAGTTATAATGAAAAGCCCTTTTTTTTTTACCATGTTTATAAAACCAATTATAATGATGCGCATAAACTTTCTCATGATATATGGTCACCTCTCTTGGCAGTCTAAAGTTTACCCTTCTTCGTTTCTCGATTAATACTTGTGCTATCCAAAGGATAAAAAGTTTAGGACACGTCTAAATGATATCAAAATGATGACAGAGTTTGAGTATTAAAATAGTTTCTTGAATTCTTGGATAAGCACGTCCCAATCATTGCTGACATGAGTCAGATCCTAATAGCCGACTTAAGTAGGAACCATGTGTAGAATGATTTATTGTGTGTTTGAGTATATCAGAAACGTGATGATCCTAAGATATCAAGGTCCGTCTTTATATATGAACATCTATGCAAGCAGACTAAATGTACAAATAGATGAAGTACAAAATTTAGCCTAAATAAGTTAATTTGCACAGAAGGCCATGAAGTCATATCTGTAACCTGCGCTGCTACACTTAGGCAGGCGCTTACGTTCCAGGAGATCTGTCTTTAGCTTGCCATGGTCAGGTATCTTTCGCCGTTTAAGCAGCGATGAATCACCTGATCCCATGTTCCAAAGCATGCTTTGGTTTTTTCTGCGCGGGATATTGCCAAAGCCATTGTCTCTCTGGGACAATCATCACCAAACTGTACTGCTCTTTTTCGCTCCATTACAAAAATAAAGGGAGCATAAAGGTGAGAAAGGAAAGATAAACAAAGAAAACAAAATTACTAAGCCAGATGAATTGGAATTTATTGACAATGGTGCTTTATACTCTGAATAGCTCTGCCGTTCTGATGATGCTTGCTTTGGTTACGTTACTTTAATTATAACTCTTTATCAACATTGTCACAATGATCTACTCTGATTAAGAGTAAAATAAAGAAGATATCGCTATATTATTTTTTGCATTATGCTGTTGCGATTCCTCTTCAAGGGAAAGGAGGAAATAATTTATATAAGTTATTAGTAAATGGCTCCCGCGGCAAGTATATTTTACTCTCATCAACTCGATCCTCCAATAAACACCAGATTCATCCAACTAGCGTGAAGTATAAATCATGGTTGGTAAATGAGAATGACATACTACCTTTTCACTTACTCCCATGGTATCCTAACGCTAGTCTGGGAGTCGGCGAGGAGGAGAATCCTGGGGAAATCATGGATTGTTCTTCGATGCCCACCCACATCCTATAGAGAGTGCTTTACTTATTTGTATTTTCGGGCTGTAGAATAGCGAAGTTAAAAACTATAATAGCATTTTTCTCTAGTTTCTTGTCTTCCGCTTTGTTATCCAAATCACCCAATCCTTCGGGTTGTCGAGAATATCCGGAATATGGTGTGCCGGGTTCTGGATTAAGATCTTGGGCCAGTCCAGCGGGCCATGGGTCAATATCCTGACCTGGCCCAGTTACGACCCAACCGGTTAAGGCCCGCCTATTTCAAGCCCTAACCAGAAGAGTATGCAATGAGAGATGCCTCAAGTATGATGTTCAAGATCTATTGTGTTATGAGGTTAAATGGCTGCATGATAGTAATAACATCCAATTTGTCGTACTTGTTTCATTCAATGCTTCTGTTTAAAGCTGCCTTATGCATCCCTTTTTATTTCAAGATTGTGTCATTTCTTGGAAGAGAGAAAGTTAAAATAGTCTTCTCATGTTTATGCGCTTTGACTGACAACGTGCTTTTGTCATATGTAGGAGTGATGAACGTATCCTAGGTCATGTAATTAAAAGTGCAGTTCGAGATAAAGCCAAAAGAAAAGATGAATGAAAGACGACATATCGTCTTATCAAAGGAGGGGCGTCATGGTATGCCACGTTAATGTTTGTATAGTCGCGCAGATAGGGCAATTGTTGTCGATGGATGTCATGAAGCAAGCTGCGTCAAAAGAATCTAAGAGGGGCTGAAAGCACAGTATGTCCAATGACGATGTCACCTATCGATGAAATGATTATATGTCTGAATTGACAAGTTTATATGCATGAACTGGCGGGCATTTTTGGTTAGTCGATCAATAATCAAAAAGTTATTTTATTTTTCACTCGTGGTTTATTCATATTACTGTAGGAAGTCAGCATCCACCAGTCTATGTAACATCCTTAACTGAACTTCCTGCAATCAGTGTAAATTACGAGAATACAATGACATTGATGGATGTATTGGTTCTCCTCGTTCTATTCCATTTTTCATTTTTTGAATGAACATTGTCGTAAAGTAGCAAAAGCATACTACATCATTGTTATCCTTATCCTGGATCTATGCAAGATTCGGACTATGTGCAGTGGAAGCGTGGCTGGTTTTTTGAACCTTCGAGCACTCTGCTACGGCACTATGTCAGCGGCAAATTTATTTCCCATCAGCATAAACACGTTTTATAAGTGGCGCAAATTAACATGCAAAAAGCTGTAAATCGCTCCAGGGGCTTCGGCCCCTGCCGGTGTAGATAAACGCCACGATTCGCAATGCAAGAACCACTGGTTCGATTCGTTCCGCCGCAAGAGTTTTTACCGCAGTCTCAACTTCGCTCTCTACCGTGTTATGCAAAATCAGCCATTACCGTGGTCGCTTCCCTACCTGTGTCTCAAATCAAATCCACCTCTGGCTAAATTTGTTCGGTCTGTCGTCGTAGTTAGCATGCTTTTCTCTTGTCTGTACATTCACCTGTAATTGAGCTGTCTCGAGCAAATATGTCTGTCACAGACGCTGTGTTCAAATAGAGATGTTAAATAAAGGGAATTACTACGCGCACTAAACGTTGGTGACCTCGCGCACTAAAAGTTTGGGTCACTTTAGTAGCTTTCCCTTTTCATACGGCGTCAACCAATCATCGCCGCAGGCTTCTCTAAGACAATGCCAGCTTTTTAGTGCGCGAGCTGGCCATATACTTCGTGTCAGCTTTTAGTGCGCGAGATGACCGTATATTTCATGTTAACTTTTAGTGCGCAAGATGACCATACGCTTCATGTCACCTTTTAGTGGGCGAGAGAAATAATATGCTTCATATGAATTTTTAGCGTGCAGGGTGCATAATCCATTATATATATGTTTTTAGTGCGTGAGATCTACAGTATATCTCGTGGCAATGTTTAGTATACAGTATAAGTAACTTTGAATAAGGTGAAAAGTTTTATACTGCATAGTGGACAATGCACTTTTTCTAAAGTTTGTCACGCAGCCTACTATTAGCTGTATTAAACACTAAAACTTTTTATTGCATCAAGTGACTGATGATTACGGTTCCTGAAAAACTTTGCATAAATAGATGGCAAAAAGATAACCTTTGAATTACTGCTTTCTTTTTTCATTTAATAGCATCCTACTCTAAACAAGCTCTATTTGAACTCATGGATAAGATCATCAACCAGAAGTATCCCACCCGCGCTGATCTTTATAGCGCAATCTGTGATCAGGCAATCAATGTAGATGGATTCGACATCATCAAAGAAGCGGAACCATTAAGGACAGTGGCACCCAGTTCTGCTACTTTCAGTGCATCCATGATGGTCAACATAGGGACCATCGGGCCAAGTCTGGAAAAGCTACAGATGATAATGTTGAACCTACTGAGAAGGATGCAGCTGTAGTTGAAGAGAATATGCCAAGCAACCGATACGTTTGCATTAATGGAGTAACAAAACGTAAACCAAGGCGTACTACAAAGAAAATTGGTTGCTCCTGGGTCATTTATGCCTCGTATACTAATAAAGAAGGTGCTTGGACCGTTAAGCGTGAGAGATCCAAGATCGACTTTCACACTCAAGAGCGGTCAAGAGAAAAGATCGTCTATCATAATGCCCGTAAACTTGATGGAGAGACACAGGTCAAGGTCGCTGAACTCACGGAAGCAGGTGTCAAGCCATCCCAGATTGATCGCGTCAGCAAAGACCTTGATGGAAAGCCATTTATGGTGGCTAAAGACATCTACAACTTCAAGCAAAAATTTTCCCAGTACAATTCGCAGAACCAAGTTCGAGAAGTGTATGACTTTCTTTGTGCCCACGGTTACTCTGTCTGGGAATTTCGTGATGAGGATACCATTAAATCCTTGTTCATAACTCATCCTGGGGCTGTGGAACGTGCTCGTCGCTTCCGTGAAGTTGTGATAATTGATGCTACATACAAGACGAACATCAACAAAATGCCGCTCGTTAATATCTTTGGTGTCGACAATCTGATGTCAGAATACGGTAAATCTGTTCCTCGTGGATTTTTCGTCGCATCTGTGCTCGTTTCTGATGAGAAACTACTCTCATATAAATGGATTTTGAAGAATTTAAAGACGGAAGTGTTTGGCGTAGATGTGTCCCCCGGTCTCTTCGGAACTGATGATGACAAAACACTTGGCAGCGTGTTATCTGCCGTATTCCCTGATGTGCCTCATTTGCTGTGTGCTTGGCATATAATGAATAACTTCAAGACACATGCGGCAGGGTGCTTTAAGCCAGAAACAGAAGAGCATGAAGATTTTTTCAAAGGTGCTGTTGCAGGCATGATCTGGTCCCGTAATGAGGTAAAATTTACTGATGCAGAAGCAAAATACCGAAACATGGTAAAAGAGACCGATAAGTCAGAAGAGCTTAACAGCTACCTTGACGGGTATTTATTACGTTATGCTTCTTTTAGTTATACTTATATTGCTTTTATTCTTTTAGGCTACTTTCATATAAAGAGAAATGGTGTGGTCCATGAGCAGAGAAACATGTTCATTTGGGCGCTCGCACAACTCAACGAATCAAAGGTGCTCATTGGAGTATCAAGCAGATACTTCAGACACCAGGACGTATAATAAAGCTGATCAAGGCCATACATAGTTGGTTGACCAAAAATGTAAGGACATTATACAACACAGTTCCATGTTGATATTGATACTTTTAATCATAATAGGATATCAGTAGTCAATTTGAATACAACAAGAAATCATTGAAGCGTCTGGTGATCAATGACAATCAGGCTACTGATCAATTGATGATCAATGCCTTGAGCAAGTTGCATGAGGCTAAAGTATGCCATTACGCCATGACCCGCATCAAAAAAGAGCTCTACCGAGCATGGGATATGGAAGATAGCGAAAAAACTGAGCAATGCCAATGTGCTACCAAAATCAACTATGGCTTGCCGTGCCGCCATATACTTTCAAATGACAAAACAGAAGTCTTAAGCCCATCAATTGTTGGTAGACGGTGGTTACTTTAAATCACAGATGGTCAGTATTTCCATATCAATTATTTTCTATGACCGTTTGAAGTAGATGCTAATAACAGTTTTTAGAGGATTATGTCACTCTTCCTACGGCTAAAAGCTATGAGTCGCATGTGGACGTTGAATTGTCGAAGGCTATAAATGCGTTGATTGATGGATATAGATACTGCGAAACTACACAGCAACGTGTCGATTTGGTGCGGGAAATTACCACTGTTGCAGAAAACTTTTCCCCCGTGGCAATTGATGATATAAACTTTCCGACCGATATAAAAACCAGAGGTCGGCCAAAGCAAACTAAAGGTTCACGTTTGCCGTCAGCATTTGAACTTGCAGAAGAAAAAGAAAAGGCGAAAGAACTACAGAAGAAACGAGAAGAATGCAACAAGGCTAAAGAATCTGTTGAGGTAGTCTTGGATGACAAAAAGAAGCAGTCGAAGATGGAGGAGTACGAGGTAGAGATGCTCTGGCCAGCCAAGAAACAGAGATATGGGGATGCTACTGTGAAGTATGTAAAAAAGTGCTACAGACTATATATTTGTAATCCAATTTCTTACTAAACCCCGTATATAGCAACGTACACCCAGACATCCCGGCACATGTAGTAGTCAAGTCGGTTGCTATAGTGGGTGATGGTTGGTGTGGCTTCCAGTCTTTGGCTAATCAGCTTTATGGAAATGAAGATCAGTACTTCACAGTCAAACGAGCGATGCTTAGCCACCTTCCTTCCCATTCAGAGCTGTATAAAAAGCATGTGTGCTTTAACTCTGATGAATTGTATAGCTCAATGAGAAAAAGGATGGGATATGGAATTACGTCAGAGACGGAGCAACATGCTATGTCACCATGTCCACTTACCTACTGGCTTGATGGCGGAACGGATTTACAGCTCGCTGCTGACACCTTTGCCACTCCTGTTGCCTTTTATTCCTCAGGGGGGTCGTAGAGCATAGCTCGATGCTATATCTGCCGTTTAGGCAGCCGTTAAAAGAAAACCCGCAACCAAGACCATTAATCATGCATTATCGCAACAATATTCACTGGGATACCATTATGGTCAAACTCAGTATAAAGATCGAATTGCCTCCCGTGATGTCAAGACACGCAAAGGTGTGACAAGATCTGCAACTCCCTATGGCCTCTTACAAAACCATATGGATATATCTGCACATAAAAAAACAAGCTGTGAAAATTGAATATCATCCTGATATATTGTAGTTCGCTAGCACTTTTTCTCTTTTATTATATTCATTTTTTATTTCTATGTCATCTTTGTACCATTATTAGCTGGTTAGAATTTTTGCAATTGACATATTTTGATGATCAAAATTCCAAGTAGTTCCATTTTTTCCTCCTTGAAGCTTTTGTAACAATGTTTAATCCATTGTTGCTCTAATTCAACTCGTGTCAAATAACGTTAAAACTTTCCTTAACAATATAAACGAGCTTTCTTTATAAGTTAGCTAGACTATCCCGCGCACTAAAAGTTAACATGAAGTGTATGGTCATTTTGCGTACTAAAAGTTAACATGAAGTATATGGTCATCTCGCGCACTAAAAGCTGATACAAAGTATATGGCCATCTCGCGCACTAAAGTGTGACGCGCCATGTATGGCGAGTGATGGCCAGCTCGCGCACTAAAAAGCTGGCATTGCCTTAGAGAAGCCTGCGGCGATGATTGGTTGACGCCGTATGAAAAGGGAAAGCTACTAAAGTGACCCAAACTTTTAGTGCGCGAGGTCACCAACGTTTAGTGCGCGTAGTAATTCCCTAAATAAAACCAACAAACTTTAAACCTAAACCGCTCCACCCCCTGGTGTGACTGTTTCGTGAATTTTAGAAGGGCAAGCTCAAACCTTCAATGGCAGTTATCCTTGCCCAGCATGTCTATCGCCAAGTTGAGTGGTGCGTGGCGAGCAGGCTGCAGGAAGACGGTCAATCGAGGCAGAAGCCTATTAATGAAACCATATGGCCCGTGCGCCAACGCATTCCACACCAGTGCCCCGAAATTTCATGAACAACAAACCCAGTACAAGCCTTTTTGGGGTATGTTCAAAACACACAGACCATATCTCAAAAGAATCTCCGTGTCCATTAAGTTTTCAACTGCTCATTTAGAAAATATAAAGAATAGTTGGAACAATACAGAAATCAAGTGGTACCCTATCCCAGTTGGTCTCGGTCTAGCAGTAATTGCTTATATCCAGTATCGACGCATAAAAGAACGCGAAACTAGAAGACTAGAAGAGGTGCACAGCTATCGTCCGAGATATATAGCATCAGGACCGTGGCAGGTAAAAGATCTACCTCCATCACAAACGTAGCGCTTATGAGGTAAACCTAGGTTCATGTTGCAGCAGCTTTGCCATTGCGTACCATGTCCCGATTGTGGGGTGCTTTTAATTCACTGACGATTCCTACGTTTCTTCGACCAGCCGGATTTAAGTTGTACAGTTGGATTTTCGGCTGTAACCTCGACGAGATGAAGAACCCCGATCTTTACAGCTACCCGAATCTTTCTTCCTTTTTTTATCGGGAATTGAAAGAAGGTGCACGGCCCATTGCCAAGGCACCTGTTGTAAGTGCAGTCATAGCCTTTTAGAAGGATATAAACTCATTGTATCAAAACAGGTATCACCAGCCGATGGTAACGTTCTGCATTTCGGCATCGTTGAGGAGGGACGACAAATCGAGCAAATCAAAGGGGTGACATACTCTCTGGACGCTCTTCTGGGAGAAGTTCATCAGTCTACTGGACCCGTTACAGATGCTGTGATGGGTGACTCGGGTGATATTGTAGACGAAGAGTCATTCGCGAATGTCAACGGAATAGAATACTCGTTGGATAATCTCATTGGAGCTGGTGGCCGTTCCATCCAGGCCCCAAGTTCAGTTGGGCCAGACGGTCTTTCTCGCTCTTCAGACGAGACCACAGATGACAAGGAGGCTCGTGCAGTCATGAAACAAACCGAAGTTTCTCCTGCTAATGTGGGCGAACATAAAGTCAAACCAGGTCATGCATTATACTTTTGCGTGGTCTACTTATCCCCTGGAGATTACCATCGTTTTCATTCCCCTACCAATTGGGTTGTTCAAACCAGAAGACACTTTGCAGGTAAAAAACAAAATTTTCTTTTACTGCAGAATAAATGAACTGAAACTAAGCTTAGGTGAACTTTTCTCGGTGTCGCCTTATTTCGTAAATCTCTTGCAAAACTTATTCGTATTGAACGAGCGTGTTGTTTTGCTTGGTAAATGGAGATATGGATTCTTTTCGATGATTCCTGTCGGTGCTACTAACGTTGGATCCATTAAGATCAACTTTGATGAGGTACTGCATTGGTTAACTGCATTGTAAATATTCATCATATAGCTAGGCTCTTAAAACGAATCGCAAAGAAGATCTTCCGACAGGCACATATACCGAAGTCTCCTACAAGTCAGCTAGTAAACTTTTGAACGGAAAGGCTGTTCATTATGGCGATGAAATGGGAGGATTTTACCTCGGATCCACGGTTGTTCTTGTATTCGAAGCTCCCAAGTCTTTCAGATTCAATTTAACCCATGGACAGTCGATCAAGATGGGCGAATCATTAGGTGATTTTGTGCAAGAACCATAGATGATATCTTTTTTTGCGTATGTAGGTGGATAATATTTACTGATTTCAATCCAAAATACCGGCAAACAATGAGCATGGGCCTCAGCATCACGTGTAAAATCTGACTAAAACCAAATTACTCACGAATAAAAGCACACCTTATTTCAATTTTTGTGGCAGCTGCTGTAAATTAAGAGAAGCTTGATTAGAAAAAGTACCTCCCAATCCTGTATTGAACTGATTAATGCCTTAGAAACCATGCTTGCCAAAGACGGACACCATAAAACATAGACTTTTACATACTGTAAATTCCTTATCTGTGACCTGTAGCTTCTCATTACAAGCGAAATATATTGCGAAGACATGCTGCAGCATATGGTAGTTCGATATCTTTGCTATGCTTTAACACGTACCTACAGAACATGGCAACATGTGGGTCCTTCCCTTGATACTACTTATTTAGCGATTGGAGAAGACAAGGGGATACATAAGGTGTATCAGCCCAGCAAGAAAGAATTAGTTGAAGATAATACATGTCAATTAGATGCATAAAGGCATATTTCATGCTTATTTGACAAGAGTAGCAAGCTCTAGTCAAGGAAGTCAAACCCCTAGGAAGGGAAGAAAAGACATGGTTTGGTGATTATGAGTTGTTCCGACACGATTATCGGGATCTCACACCTTCAATTGCAGACATGAGGAGTCATAGCTTATCCTGGAACTATCCATTATTCACTGCGTTGCTGTTGGCTTCTATCTTTTTGTTAGTAACCGGCGTTGTCTGTATCGGATGAGTTGCATCACGCGACCCTTTTTTGCTCCCTTCGTCTCCCCTTAACCTTTTTCCTTTCCTTTTTTCCTCTTTGCTCCTTCGTATGCCTATTCATATACGCTTTTTTTCTCTTCTCCACTTTCGATGGCAACATACTGGTATTCCACCAATGGAATGGATCAACGGCGTCTTTCCAATCGCCATCTTGCTGTGCTTGATCAGGCGTTTGAGCGACGGACGCGAGTGCAGATTTTTGATGATGATGCCTTTGGCCGCAACGTTCCAGCCATTGCCAATCCTTATCAAGGAACGATGACTGCAGGCGATATTCACTTTGGACTCTATCGACACCCATCACTATGGCAGATGAGTGAGGACAGTCTTGACACGCTGATCCTCATGGACAGTGAATTGGGGATTTTATCTGGAGCCGAGTCCACCTCACGAAGCCGTTACCCGTCAAACATCGCAGGCGATGCACAAGCATGTGCTGGTAATCAAAGAGATCATATGCGAACAAACGTACATTCACGAAGCAGCGATAGTAACGTAGACGCTCAAGACGAGGCTTTTTCACGTTATCGTTTCGCATCCAGAAAACGCCAATCAATTTCGCCTGCTGAAAATCCATGCTGTCAGTGCTGTATTATTTCCTGATACAAAACAATGCAGCATTAGAGAATGTCTGGTTCTGTCACTGCTTCCAGACGTTATGGCTCGCAATTTTTCATGCATTTTATTCAAACTTCTTTATTTGTATTATACAATTCATGGCGCAACTAAAATCCCATGACGGGTCCTTACGATATTATTATTCTTTTATGTCTTCCCTTTTGTTAGAATCCATGAATAGACTATCTTGCTTAGGGAATAAGGGAAGATATTACAGTAATGAAAAGAAGTAGATAAATATCACCATTTGGGTAACCGGCTGCATTAGTTGGGAGATTATAGATTGGGACTTGGTCTGGCCGGTCAGTTTGTAGATGGCTTCGTAGAGCACCGGGTTGATTGCACTTGTAATAATTCTCGCATGACTGATGACAGAGCTCTTTAGTGGGTCCATAAGTACATCCGTCCTGGCAAGCTTCCGTCCGCCCACGACATTCCGCGACGACTACTGGCCATTGATATGGAGGACATGCTGGAATCTTGTTCTAATACGAGCAATTTAAGTATCACAGAGAGGATAAATTAATAAATAAAAAAGCACTACCTGACATTTACATCCCCACGCCATTGTAGTCTCGTTACAAAAGCTATTGAAGCAAATGGTTAAGCAACTTTCTTTTTAGGGGATAGTTGTTTTCGTTTGCATGTACTTGCTTGGAAGAGGCTGGGTACCCGTTTCCACATTGTCCCTTTTACAAAATAAAAGAAAAGTAAGAAACGAAGGGATCTGTCGATTCCTAGTTTGTTCGCCGTAATACTTACATTACAAAAGGTGATCTGCTGTTGGCATACCGATGTTCGCATGGTCTCGTTGAGCTCTAGTATGGTCCAGGATCCCACAGGTAGTCCAACTAAGTGGCAGTTGAGATTTTCGCTTTACACTATTCTATATGTGGCGTTACTGTATGGTTGACTTGAAGCAGTAGCAGTAGGTGAACCACTACCACCGTCTGTATCATCTGGGAGATATCCGGCTACTGAAGCTATTGCCATTGCAACAATAACCAAGCTGCCAGATATATGCATTGCTCGCATGAAGAAGTCAAAAGGACGAAAAGACAGTTTGTAGAATTACAAAATATAAGTCCCAAGAAAGAAAAACTCAGGATAAAAATCCACCTTTGTTCTGTGTATACTCGTGCAATAAAGAGGAGATCCCTTGACCCCGTATATATGTGCCTGAGTGATCAGCCCGTTTTATAAGGGGAAAGTGTTCTCCAGAGTGACTAAAGTTTAACTAGTGGTTTACAGAATTGTTATCGTTGAAGCAGATCGGAAAATATATCATAGATCGAATAGCTCAACTCAGATCTTGTTCAACTCCTTGAAGCCTTAGTTGCTAACCCTCTCCTTTTAATGAAACATACGCCATCTTTCGCCTTTTAAAGATCTAGTTACCCATGACACAGTCGTGAATATCAAGCTAAAGATCCTAAATCTTATTGTCCACATGTTGTTATCTAGTTTATGGAAGCCTTTTCCCACCCAGAAAACGTTTGCGGAAGACTTCAGGCTTATTTACATCCTTTCATAGCCAGTGAGTCCCAATGTATGTCAAACAATGAATTGCATCGGACTTTATCGTGTTTAACTATTCTAGCATTATTTTTAGAAAAATGCAAATACTATAATAAAGCATCAGTATTGCCTAAACTATATTCCATCTTGTATTTGGCCTAGAGTATATTACCAGAGAGATCTCTGGCCATTAAACCGTTTTGCTTGGTTAGCTACCCGAATGACACATATTGTGACACTCTACTCACGTCTCTTCCCATAACAGCTGCTTTCCCCATTTAAGCTGATCGTTATATAGGAGCAAATATCCATCTTCCTAGCCGGAACTGGTAGTAAATCTGATGATGAGGCTAGCCATAATTTGGCAGTTCATTGTATTATACTAGTTGGGCTGAGGTAATATTGGCGGACCATTCTTGTGATTGAGCAAGGTAAAGCATATACTATCAATTACAATTAGCAACATCAGGACCTCTAGGTATATGCCGTATTTTACGAATGGATAAGAAAGAACGAAGGCATGAAGCCGTATTAGTTCCTCCAAAAAAGGAAATCAGAGTAGGTAGATATTATTGAATAAGCCTTTCTTAAGCTTGCAACCCGAGTATATATCGGCCTTATGATACTTTTATTGGGTACATCCCTGTTCCTGTAATATATCAGACATTTAAAACTGAAAGATACCCAACAGAGTATTAACCAGAAACGGTCAAGAAAACCAGTTTTTTTTTCATGTCTAAGTAAGGTGGTATCTTAGGTTAACAGTTCCATCAACAATATGTTTGCCGGTAGTACAACCAGCGTCCTGCAAGCTGGTTCGACCGTCGTACTCTTCAGTTGATATATAGAAGTCTTTAGTTAGGAGAAAAGAGTACATTCAGCAATGAAGTAGAGGAATAGATTAGTGTTAGATATTGTCTGACGCTTTCCAACAAGGCCAAGGGTCGTGTTGCTCTCAGTAGCAATTTCGTAGGTGGGTGCAATCTTGATGTGTGGGTCAAGAAAGTTAAGCTGCAATAAGTGGGTAGAAGAATATTAAGATCATTAAATAGGCATTCTGTAAAAACTTCAGCAGTAATGAGAAGGGTCAAGTGCTTTGCAAAAGTGCAATGAGTAGTTGAATATATTGTCTGATTGACCTTCACCCGTTTTGTATATGACGAAATTGCTCAATGATATGATCCTTATATGGAGCACTTTGCTTTGTTCCTGTAGACATGAACCTTCAGTGAAAAATGCAAACCTATCTCTGTTTCTTACATATTCTATTACCAACAGAAGTAACCATTCCTATGCTAACTTTGTCATTCGCTCTGTAATTTTTCAACGTAAGATCAAGGTCCAGAAGCTATGTTATACGAGGCAGGTACCTAGGCTTCAAACATTCATTCTGCTCTTTTTTTTTGCCTATCTAAGATTGTTGCCCACAAGCGATACTTGCTTATTTACGTTCTTATGTCTCCAATCGTCTTTCGCGTTTTAGACTATTTATCTTACTTGGTGCATCTTTATTTCTCAACATCATATCATATCAGTCACTTACGTACACCTTGAGTATCTTACATTGAAATGAGGACTTAATTTTCTGTTACCGTAAACGTATGCTAAAAATGGCCACAAATTCATTTACTGCAGCCGCACGCGGCTGTAACGGAAGGTTTGCAGAGTGGGATTCAAGTTTTTGCGGAATCCAAAAAATTGCTTTTGCATGTTTGGATGAAAATATTTGCGGTCAGACTACCCTTCCTTTGCGTACAGTCGTGTCCATGTTCACTATTTCCTGAGATAGTTTATTTCAAACCACAGCAAGACGAATTTATTTAAAGAAGTGGCTCTCTACTTTTGCATAAAAAAAGCTGTCAGAGTGTCTGATCCATCCTTGACAGTCTGAGCGTTTTACTTTTCGCGCTGCTTGAACAATATGCTCTTGAAGGTTATCGTCAACTTGTAAGGGCTCCCTTCTTACCCCAACTTTCGCTTTTGCCCAAACTTCTTCTATTGCGTTGAAAAAGGGCCACTAGGGAGGAAGATAGAGACATTAGTATCCTCTTTCTTCGACCAACTGCTTAACATTGACTGGTGTATGGATGGGCGCATTATCCATGACAAGATAATAACCGTTCATTCCGTGTCAATCCAATCTTTTGTGATTGCCTAATAGACAAAGTTTCTTGGCAGGCAGAAGTTCGTACACAACATGGTTTAACACACACAGAAAGCCCGCCCTTTTCCCTAATGCCACTTAAAGATGTCTATTTTGGCCGTTTGTCATGACAAAAAGAAAAACCATGTGAATCCATTTTGATGACCCAGTTCTTTTCTCCCCTTCTTCTTCTACTTTCTTCTTTTGACGTCAACCACGTTTCTGTATTTGCAATAACGGACAACAATAACTCTAGTTCTCTCTCCAATGACATAACCAATGCAGTGCCAAGTCAATCCCCTAAGATACCCGAATTGTCACCATCTTTCCTTATCTTATTTTAAAAAATAGTTAATGTGCTGGCAACAACACAAACTACACCATTGGAATGAGAGAAACGAGCGAAAGAAAAAGAGAAAGAATGCAAACGGGGGGAAGAGGAAGGACAATCTGCGATCTACTATCCCGGGATAATGATGTTACGTGGTCCGTCGATCTATTCGCTCACTAAAAGAAGACGATTTTCTTTTTGCTTAAATGGAAAGCCAAACTATTCGTCATGCTCCATCGCTGTGCGCAAGAAATACAAGTTTTTGCGGTTCTTTTAGTTTGCATATTTTTTTATACCAGGTGCTAATTGAGGAAACTGCTGCATCAGGAAAAAAAGACAAGAATTACGGCCACGATGTGATGACCTTCACACTCAAGATCTTTCCACACAAGACCTCTTTATTTTCTATCCCGGCGGAAGGGTGGAAGCCGAGAGCCAGTGAGCCATCGCGAGGCTACTGCGATGGCGATACATGTTGCAGCTTCGACGTCTCGGTTCTTCGTATTTGATCCAGTGGCAAACGATGCGCATCCCGGGTTCATGCGTAATGAACCTCCATTGAGGCTAAAGGTCTTCCGCTTGCCATCGATATAGCGTCTACCTTTAGGCCTTACAACGGGTTAGAAACAGACGGAGCATGTCTGAGATGTCCAGAATTCATCCGTCCATCACAACAGTAATGTGACGACGATGTCTTTTTCTGATCTGTGCACCACCTCTTCTTGAATATCCGCCTATCGGCAACCCGACAGCGGTGCCCAGCTTTCCGATGCAAATAACAGTGAAATGCTTATCAGGACCACTCACGAATCGACGTTCAATCGAGGCGAATTTGTTATATATGATACGTCTGAAGCGGTTGATCGCATTTCTTTCCTTCCGAGCTCTCTTTGAATGATAAAATTCTCTAAGGATCTTGCGACTCTCCACTGCCACCTGCTCCTTACAATTAGGGATTGGTGACATAATGCGCACAATCAAACCATGCGTTTACCTGATGGCATCTCCAGATCTCACTTGAACTTGTAGCAAGAGTGGCCGAATTTTTGCTGAGCTTGGTTTCGGCGTTTTTGATATCTGGCTTCAGGGCCTAGAAAGGGAACATTAATATGAGTATGCGAATATAACCAGCAAAACTATACCTTCTGGCGCTGTCTCTTTTTTGATATTTTCTAACAAGCCCTGACTGGTTAAGTTCTTGAGCAGTAGTGCGTAGGCACTTCGGCGATACTGGGTTCATCATCTGCTCTGCTGGTTCTTTCATCGTTTATCCATGCTCTGTCTTTTTCTAAGAGAGGAAGACCTGTTGTGTGTTTCAATCATCTGCAAACATTGCTGGTTGGACAAAGAGACAGCTGTAGACATTGTGACAAGACCATAATCCGTACCCCCGAAAGAGACTTCTTTGCCACTTGCTTCCATGCTGTGTATGAAACTTTGAAGATCAAGCCGGATATTGGCCATTTGGTGGATTGTACCGTATTTCTTTCTTTGGCTTCTTATTTTTGGGATCCATTTTGGCTTTCTAGAAATATGGAAGGTAGTTACTATAGTTATCAGCACTTCTTTTCTTTCCACGTACCTCCCAAGGTGGTATCTTTGGTAACGCGTATCTTTCAAAGTCAGTCTTGTCGAGTTAACCTGGAATTGATTGGCTGCGCGAGCCTTTTTGAGAGCCTTTAGCTCACTGGATAACCTCCGTTTATCCTGATTGGAGGCAGAAGAACGTCTTTCTTTGAACTCCTGCAGCTGTTTAACCGTTCTTCGTAAAGAACTGTTATCAGATCGATGCTGTTTCTCCAAATCCTTTACCTTCCTATCATAAGTTTCCAGTTCCCGCTGGATAGCTGTCGGAGTTGTCTTTGGCTTTGTCTCCTTTGACACAGTTTTTGTAGCTGCTTTTTCTTTCTGTTTTCTTGCTTTCTTCTTTCTTATGTCATAATAGGAAATAGCTGGTTTAACAGTTTCTTGCAGAACGCCTTGTAAATGAATCATTCCGTGATTGCTCACAATAATACGATTGTCAAAATCCAAGCCGTAAGAGCTGCAGATATCTTGCATCTTTTCTGTATCCAAGAACGATCCCAGGGTCTCGCTCTTCCTGTGTACTGCCATATCAGCCGACGATATCGCCTACATATCACTGCCATTCAGCGTATACGCGGGACCTCCAATGGTGGTAGTCATCACCTGGTAAAAACAGTAGCATCCACTGCTAACGAATAGATGTGTGCAGGGCTGATTACAGGGCATATCTTCATTGTAAACTCCGCATAACCGGCAAGAAGAACAACAGGTAGGTGGGTAAGGACACATGGCTGTGTCTCTTTCGGTGGTACAAAAGCGCGTATAGCCGAACAAAGATTGTAAACAGCATCCACTTTTCGGCTACTTAAACTGTCTTGGCCTTCGTAAGCGTCTCGGATAGGTTTCTTTAGTTCTTTAAGTTCGATTCCCCCAATAATATGATCCTTAGCTATCCGTTTAGCACTCTAATTCGTTTTGCCGTTACGTCCGGTGGTTCCTTGTCTTCTTTTTCCTCCTTTACGCTAGTGACTTCATCGTTATCGTCGCTTTCATTATCCAATAGGAATTCTGCTACTTCGTTCGCGGATAAATCATTCTTTAGCAGCACCGAAATTTGAGGATCATATGAAACGATTTCAGCTTGATGCGTACTAGCTTCAACCGTCTCTGCAGCCGATTGTGACCGAGCTGGCCGGCTTTCAATATGTCGCTTGTACATTACGTTTAACCGCCCTTCTGACTGTTGTGCTCGCAGTTGCCACTTCTTCTTGTCCTCATGGTTAATGGCAGTTTGGACTTTTTGCTGACATTTATTTATATCGATTTCCCCGTCGCAACAGCCGTCTTGTTCCGCTACGCTTTTTCAACGAGGGTGATTCTTTTTTCTCCTTCCTTTCTTCTGCCCGACGGTCTGTCATCTCCTTTTATTTTGCTTCTTGCTTTGGTGCAAGATGTGTTGGCAGATAAACAAGTATCAATCGATCCAGAGAACGACTATATATACGCCCATGCCATATATTTTGGATGTTCGTAGCTAATTGACGAAGTTTCTACGTAAGCTTTAAACTCAAACCAGCAGGAAAAGAAAAGCCAGGTTGATGCGATGGTAATAGCTTGTTCCACACATGATGCCTTGCTGCAGAAGTAGCGGTAAGCCTCTGACTAAACAAGCGCGTATGCAGGAATTGCAAGTGCTCATGGGTAAAACATCTTATGGAAATCACAATTGTTTCCCAGTTTGTCTAAATTGTGTGGCAGATATGCTATAGGTATTGTACTATTATTACAAAGGCCTTGGTCTGGATGTCTTTGCGCGTATTTCGGTAAAAATGAGTCCACTTTTGGATACAAGGAAGTCTGATTCAAGGATATCTCAACTTCGCCAGTTTTCTTGACAATGATGCCCTTGTCCGCAATCTCGAGCATAAGAGCGTTGACAACCGCCATCATATAGGCTGCATAGTCCGTTACTTGTATAGCAGTAGCAGCCATCTTTTCTTGGAAAGTCTGACGATCATCTGCAGGGAGGTCATCTCTCATGATCTTTTTCCATGACGTCGGACAAGTGCGTAGCCGTTCAATTTCGATTTCCTCTGTAGTTTGAGCCTCCTTTCCCTCATGCTCTTTTCGTATTTGTTTAAACTTATTTTCTGCTACTAATTTTTGATCAGGGAATGAGCCTGCCACGTATAACAACCAGTCTTTATGAATGTCATGCCCTTGACCGACGGTGTTTCGGACCGTTCGTAAGGACAACCCTCCCAACTTATTAGCTTGCTCAAATAAACTCGGGGAACACGTTCACCAGTGTTGATTTCTTCATAAATTCTGTTCCATGACGAACCATCCAGCGTTGTTTCTTTTTAACTATTGATTTTAATCGTTTATCGATCTCATTCGACAGTCTTTGCTCGAAAGCCAACTGTAACGCCTTTTTTCCTCTTCTATGGATGTCTTTTTCTGTTTCCGTTGCTTTTTCTGTTCGCCGACCCTAACCGGTCTGCCAGGGGGGCCTATTCTGCTGATACGAAGATTTTCCTTTCTCAGACATATGAAGGAAGATGTCTAGCGTAGTGCATTAGTTATATGACGCCCCGATATGCTCAAACACACTTACGATATGTTTAAAGAAGTGAAAGAAAGTTATCGTTTACTGTATTCTGCAATAATTTTATGATTCTGACGTTAACAGTCAATCTTCGTCTATTTCAAGGCGTCGGTTCTGAGAAATAACTTGAAATAAACAAGTGTTAAAATTATCAAGAGCTGAATCAGTGTTTGTGTGCCACAACAAAGAATACGCAAGCGTAACAAAAGAGCTTATTTTTGGATTCCACCTACATTCGCTTGCCGTATTGCATAACTATGCTTCTTTTAAAACCTTAACTTTACATGGTTGCTCTATATGCTACCAGTGATATGAGAACAAACGGAGACGGATAAAATCTTTCGAGATTGTTAGACATGTTTATTTCACTTAACTTTGTCTGCCTACTTATACTTATTTGATCTTCTGCAGAGTTATAACTAGTGAATGTTTTTCTCAGAGATAAAGCTCTGATTTAGAGAAGAGGAGCAGTAGTCGGTATTCTAAGATAACGAAAGTCACTGTTAATGGAAACACTTTATTTTTGACGGAACACATGTTATCAAAATATTCCATCAACGCTCGTTATATTGATAATATGCATATATTATACTTTTGGTAACCATTGATCTTCTATGCATATGACAAAGAAAAGTAATATTTTTCTCCCTTGACAGAATCCATTCCTTGTCAATATCGTTTGTGTAAGAGTTATGCTTAACATGAAGCAATAATCCCGTCCAAAATTTCAACCTTATTTCAGATGATTTTTTATTATCTATTAGATCCCCTTTCCATTAATCTCTTGTATAAAGCTTTTAGAGAAGTCAGAAGGTTTTATGGTGTATACAATGTTTTAATGCATCTCTGTTCTTTGTTTTCCTTATTATGTGCTAGACTTGTTATTAATAAACAAACAAGGCGACTTCATGTCTTATTTTAGATCCGAAATGCTTGACGATAAATTCTTGCTTTAATCCCTGAAGAGATCCATGTCTTCTGGTAAGGTCCTATCTAAAAAAAATCAGAGTTGAGACTGTTGTTAGCTCAGTAACTGTCTTCTTAGTCTCCTCTCTTCTGATATTCTGGCTTGCTTCTAGTTTTTAGCTCATTGTCAGATGCATGAGAGTCTTTGTTACAAACTATAGTCTAAACTCGTTAATTGTTTCCTATTATGATATAGCTAGATCCAACGAAAACAGTATTGAAAGGAAAACCTCTACTTTTTTTTCAGTTATCCTCCCTTTCAAACATCGCATCCCAAATTTTCTTTTTTCGGTTTTAAGTTTTTTTTATCTTCTTTCTGTAAAAAAAAAAGCTAATATACCATATATCAACGTACTTATATTTGTTGTTTATCTATTTAGCCTGCACGACCTCTGTTCCGAACCGTCACTGGCTTTTCAGTGCTCCCTACTTTTGTAGAAGTAAGTACTTTTCAATGTGTATAATTACAGAACTATATTTATTCTTTGTTGTGTCTCACTATAAGGCCCGCCATACGCTGTATCGCCTCAAGTCCTCTGCAATGCTACATATAACATGGCCAATTCTACGCCATCATATTTTTTCTTCCACCACGACCCACCTGGCCAAGGTGCGGCGTAGGTCCCCGTCCCCACGCCTACCCTTCGGGGGTAAGAAAAGATGTCAAGCTATCCTTCCATTTACTAACCATGAACGTATTTTTTACGCTGCTCGAATGAATTTTGTGTCCACTGGAGGACCAAGTTGAGGTAAGCAAACTATATTTCCCGCATAATCCATATACTAATGAAGCTTATTTATATCCCTCTTAGCGCAAACTTGATCCTTGCATGGACGCAAAATTTATTTAGAGTAGCATAAAATATTGTTCAATAAACAGTGTTTTGGCATAACAAAAATGAGAGTCTCTTTTATCTGACGTTTCCTGATTTACAGAACTTGCTCTGTATTAATTTAAGTTGGGTTCTGCCTCACAAGTCTTCCTATTGTTGCAAGCTGGTGTACTGCAAGACGTCATGATTCGCTTTCGATATCATGATAACTAGACATTTCCTAGGTTTCGATCCCGTTCTTTATATTCCTTTTTGATAGAACTTTTGGTTACCACTGAAGAAGAATGCCAACTGTTATCTACTTTGCATTCACAGCACCCTAAGATAAGATATATTCGGAAAAATCTTGTTTTGGATTATTTGTGTCAATCCATTAATTATCTATGGTACGAGGCCATTCTGTCCAACATACCCAGAAAAGCTTGTTTTCTGTAACTAAAAAATGACCATTCTAAAGCCTCTCTATGTCTCCTTGCAAATTTCTTCAAGTGTATTTTGAATCTTACCGATACACGCTAACATTGACTTACCAACTCTTTAGCGAATGAGAACAACTCGTTCTATTATCTCAAAAGCTATCCATGACTGAGAATGATAAACCAATAGCACCATTGCAAGTATGCATATCTCTCGGCAGAACGACCGAGCCCCTAAGAATGTTTTGATTCGCATTTTACAAATATAGACTATATATTCATAGACACCTGCGTCCTGCAGAATCTACAATTTCAGTCTTACCCACTTTATACAGGAAAGTTAACATTTGCAGCAACTATTGCTGATGATATATGGTATTGATTAAGTTGTATATACTTTAAACTACGGATCAATTTGCCGGAAATGTATCAATCACCCCTGATCGAGGCTTTCAAGGATATGAAAAAGAATACTGTTTACTCATGTTTGACCAACGGCTACTTTCTTATCATTGTACTGAGTATGTCATTGTTCTATTCATAGTGAAAAGTCTGTCATCCAGTCATATAGTATGTGTGCCTGATGATATGGTAGGTACAGCAACTTCTTTTACGGATGAACGGCACGGTCACCATTCATGTGTGTAGCCTTGAGTTTGGAATTGCCAAAAACGACAACATTTTTAAACTGAGGTCGGAGACGCTCAGTCCATATTTGCGTACCTTTCTCTTTCTCCTTCTTTTCTATTGTGGCATGAGAAACCGATCTGCGTTAATCTCGCTTTTCTTTGTCATACTCGCTTCCTTAGCTTTCTTAACTCTGACAACGCAATGGAGATTCAATAAGAATGTCCAACAGAACATGACCAGCTATCAGCACCAATCTGTAGGTGCTGATCAAGAGTACATCAGAATTGAGTCGTTTAATCTAGTTGCAACAGTGCTCTGACGTAGAACTGCATACGGACAAATGCACCTTCGTTCAACGCGCGTGTCAAGACTTCAGCGGTCAGTTTTTAATATTCTATTATTGTTCGCCGCTTTGGAAGCCGCTTTCTCTCTCCATACTGGTAATATATCCCAATATGTTCTTTTAATTGCGTCCGAAATGTAAATTGAATGCAGATGCAGTCGTGCTTACTACCATTTTTAGTGTGCCTGCTTGTTGCTACTTTTTGGAGCCATTAGCGTCGTTGCATCTGATTTCTTTTGTAGGAATCATGCAGAATAACAAGAAATCGAGTGTACTGATATGTTTTACAATTCCTACAGGTCCAAATTTGCAAACAATCTCCTCCAAGTTGCAATTGTCTGAAAGCATGGTAAATCGGCAACTTTAACCTTGCGAAACTGACGTGCGGGGAATTAAACATTCTTCTCCCGCTCTGTAGGCAGGCGTCACCGTTTTAGCATTTGGTAATGGAAGTCCTGATCTTTTCAGCACATTTGCGTGAGTCCAAGTAGGACAGAAAAGAACTTAACACTGACTTATATGCTAAGCGCAATGGATTCTGGTGCCGGTTCATTAGCTATTGGGGAAATGATTGGCGCAGCTTTTTTTATAGTGGCCATCGTTTCAGGTTGCATGGGCATTATTCGCCCCTTCAAAGCTACAAAAATTACGTTTAAGCGAGATGCGACTTTTCTTACAGGCGCTGTGATTATGTTAACTTGGATCGCGTATCATCAACAAATTCATTGGTATCACGGTGCTGTTCTTATTATGTACTATTTGGCCTATGTCGCTTCCGTTCTTGCTAGCAGCGGCAGCTTTTCACAAGCTGCTCAATTAGCGGAAACAGAAAACAAGTCCACGGTAGAGGAATTGGCAACAGAATCTTCCAGATTATTAGGTCCCAGAGGTAAACAGAGTACGTGAAGAGGCATGGGATACAATGTAATATTTGTGGCCCTAGAGAGATGTATCAAGCCTCCGCGTTTGTCGATACCAGACCATGGATTTGCTGTGCAACCCAGTCACTCTGAGCATCATTTAGGAAACGTTATTCGACCTGTATCACCTAACTCCCATGGCCGATCTTCGTTACGCATCGATAGTTTTAATATGTCATGCGCTTCGAGCCCACGTGGCCCCTTCTCTGCTCATCCTACTCGGCACCCTATGACTCCGCGTATTGGAATCAGAACCTCCTTATTTGGAGCTATCGAGGTACGTATTTCTGATACCGATGCGTCCTTAAGGTTCACTGAGCTTGTTTGAAGTTTCAAGAACAAATCACAGCAATTCGTCGGGCTAGTAGTACCAATGTTCTGGACCCGACTATGCGTCGTAGGCAGATTTCCATGCCACAAGATATGTGGAATAGATCATTACAGACACCTATACCTGAAGTAGATTCTCGTCCGAGAAGAACGCGTGCATGTACTGTCGGCAATCATCTTATTCCCGCAAGTGCCAACCCGAGGGCGTCAACTTCGTCAGATAGTTCAAATAGTAGCACTGGGGTTGCTGAAGATTACTTCACGTATCTGTCTGCGAATCCCACTCGAAGTATGTCGCCGCAACGTCCGCTTTCTGAGGCGCACAAGCAGTTGAACCGTACAGAATTCAGCATACCGGAGATCAGGCTTGCGCCACCCAACGGAGACGAAGACCGCAATTCTTTGCAGGAATATCATCCATCTGCACCCCTTAATCAATCACATAACCGAAAGCCTAGCATTTCCATGTCGCACAGTTCTAGTCTGAGCAACACGGAGTATTCTTGCTATGCGACTGCACGACAAAGTCCTGTCAGCCCAACAGCACCAGACCAATTCTCAAGTTATCTCAGTTTACCGGTTCCGCAAAGTCCGCAAATACACCAAGAGCTGGGAAAAGCACCTAATGAATCAGTTTATACTCTCCCAATAACTACACATACCGCATCTTTCTTGTCAGACGTTCAACGAATGTTATTTCCAACATTGCAGAACTGGAAGGACAAGACATGGTTTGCCAGAATAAGCTCACTCACTGCAGCGCCACTTGTTTTCATTTTCACGTTGACCTTGCCCGTTGCTGAAGACGAAAATGTCAAAGTGGATGGAATGGAAGTGATTGACGATAATCCTCCTCAAGAAGCCAACGCAAAAGATCTTCCCGCAAAAGACTATCTAACTGTGCCACGAACAGATAGCGAGTGCATGATCAATGATACCCAGTCTGAGGTGGATATAGAGATATCGGTGGTTCATCAAGCCTGGTGCCAATGGTTGGTCGCAATGCAAGCTATCTGTTGCATTACCTTTATCTTCCTGATCGCTACGAGTAAGTTCATGGTTTGTCTTCTGGAGGATGGTGGTACTGAGAAAAAAAATTCCCATGCTAGTGAACGAACTCGTCGAATTAAAATCTGTTCCGTACGCATTTGCGTTTGGTTGCTTGCTGGCTGTAATAATTGCACTAATTACCAAGCCATATGAACCACCGAAATGGTTTTGGATGTTGTCTTTTGCAGGATTCTTTGTAGCGTTATGCTGGATTTATGTCCTAGCAAACGAGATGGTGGGTTTACTAGAGGTAAGCATGGAAGCAATAAAAACGATCAAAGTTTTATTATGTCTTGGTAGGCATTAGGCATCATTCTTGGTATTAGCGAGTCCATCATGGGATTAACTGTATTTGCTCTGGTATATTTCTTGTTACTGATATATCTACGCAGCACTGACGATTACTTAACTCCGTAATCAGGGTAACAGTATAGGCGATTTTGTATCTAATACGGCCATTGCAAAGGTAAAGCTAGCATGAATGCTGGCCGCAAATTGTATATTAATATAGTTCTCTACTGTAGATGGGTTTTCCCACCATGGCTATTTCGGCATGTTATGCAGGGCCATTGCTGAGTAAGACTTTTAGAAACAATGCTAAAATCATTTACACTGGGTTAGATATGGTGCTTGGAGTTGGAGTCTCGTCAACGTATCAAACTTGGAAAACTGGCAAGCCTTACATGCTTAATATCGCCCCTACTATCATGATATCAGCGGCGGGTCTTATTACAGTGCTGATGAGCACACTCATAGTTGTCTCCAATAACAACTATCATATCAACAAAAAGCTGGGTATCTGGATGATTCTAGTTTACTTTGGCTGCTGTGCAGTTAACTTGGCGATAGAGTTTGGGGTTTTTAACTATCTTCTTTCCTTCATTATCAGTTGAATATTCTGATGGACTACTGCCATACGAGGGTTAGTAGACATGCAGAATTCAATTGTATAGCCGTGTTTAGCGAAAAGTTATATCTTTGTACATCTACCCATAATACTTCTTTTATTGAATGGATTTTTCGTGCTATTCTAAACAAACCTTGCGCCTAAACAAAGAATTACAAATACTCTAAAAACAAAACATATATATTTCATGAGTAAAGGAGTTTTGGCAAAACCATTTCTTACCTACATCGACTTTGCCCTCCGTTTGAGCAGTCCCTGGCTACGATTCTGAATCAAGCCAAAGTAAGCGAAGTTGTATATAAAGGGGCATCGTTTCTTTCACACGTACCTAGTTGGAGAGGAGGATGGTAGTCACGCAAAACAAGGCGGTTCATGCTATAAAGCGTTGTAGAATGGATCAAATTGAACCATACCTGCTATTCTGTCACAGCAATACGAAAAGAGCGCTGATTAACTGAAAATTTATCGAATGGACGTGTAGTAAAGATGTCTCGCATCTAATCTTCCGAGATATGAGTAGGACGGAAGCCATTGTAATGCAAGAGACAATCTTCCGTTCTCCGTCTCCTATATCGTATGAGAAGGGAAACATTTACTAAATGAATGAAGTGAGGTATTTTCGCAGCGAAACGAATCACGACTCTCTTCCACAGTTATCTAATAGCGTGATTATGCGAGGAATGAGTAGGGAATATATTTAATATAACGTGATGATATTTTCAGATACAATGTAGTCGATGAAAGAAGCTGTAACTGTGAATGGGACGATAGGGATTTTGTTTTGTACAGGTTATAAATTATGGCTTTAAACTCTCTTGGTCAAGCATTGCTACTTGTCCACGCAAATAGAAGCGTATTGTTAAGTTGAAGTGCATCTTCTCTCGGAACCTGTGCAAACTCTTTTGTGATGACGCCGGCCCGCTCTACGCACTCAGGGCTTATAAAATCGTACGCACACTTGATAGCACTATGATTATTTGCAACCTGATGTGCGCAACCCGCAGGAATATACACAGCATCCCCAACGTTTTGATACACACGCCAACTTCTAATACCATACTCTTGCCATAGTCGATCTTGCAGCTCATCATCCAAATATATCCATTGACTGTGGATGGGATGTTGGACTTGGTAACCTCGCTCCTTTGCGATTTTAGCTACAAATTCTCTGAGGATAGGTAGTGATTCGGACGGGTAGATATCCCAAGTGGCTGACGCGTTTGTATCCACTACGTGAGCGTAGCACATGACATTAACAGCATCTGCCATGTCACAATGCAACTTCGTTGTGCCGTAGTCTCTTCCATCTTTCGTTGTCCCGTATGCGATAAACATCTTTGGGCCAAGATCTGGAGGTACGTATTCTTTGGGTAGACGATTTGATAGATTAAAATAACCCTTAGATGTGCAATATTCAGGTATCGGAAGCATGTGCATAAAGTTACGATATAAGTCGGGAAATTCCGTCTTGAAATCTGCTTTTGGTGGCCAATCCTGCCAATTTTGCTATTAGAATGCAATCAACGTACTGAGCCTTCACTAACCTTGATCTTCAAGACGCGGCAATTTTCCTCCTTCGTATTATATCCCGGTCGCTTGGTATGATCTGCAAATCCGTTAAAGAACTGACCCACCGTAGTTTCTTCCACATCTCCCGTGTGGCAGTCCGTTACTTCAATGAATTGATCCCCGTAGTTTCTCTGGAAATATTCAGGCGTCCACAGCTTCTTTTGTATTTTCGTTAGATTATGGACAACCACAGGTTTTCCGAGTGCCCAGTGCTTTTGGAAACCTTCAAGAGTTACATGGTTCAAATCGAGAACTAATACGTCTTTTAATGGATTCGTTGTTACTTCCTGAATGCATTCTTTATCGGATGCTGGACTTGCTGCTAGCAATCCCGGTTTTGGTTCCGAGGAGCTGATTTTATGGCATTCCTTCGATATTTCAATAACAGGGTCCTGGAATGGTGCGTCGTTATTCGTTGGATACACGCAGGGCTTCATAGCTGTTGTGTCCTGCGGTAAGTTACTGTTATCACACAGTTGTTCACGGTAAGTAGAGCTTTGCTGCTCGTTCATACAAGCTCTGCCATTTTCTGGAAGCGCGCAACTATCGAAGGAAACTTGAAAATGATCGTCGTTTGGCTCTATTTTCTCCGCGTTATCTAGATTTATGGCCTCTGTACAGAGTTGATCGATCGTTTTCCTATCATATTTCACAATGGGGATCATATGCTCTCTGGTATGTGCTCGCCGATACGTGCAATTCTTCAATTTCAAATTTCTACCGCTCCAATCTTCTTGGTAACAAGCAGGACAAAGATCAAGCCCGCAAACACCACACATCCAATAAAGATTAAATATGCTTGTCAAGCAAAGATCGCAGACGTGACGAATATCTGAGAAGGCAGGTCGACGTGTTAAGGTTTGCCCACACTGGCTAGCCAAATTCTTGTCTTCTAGCACCATTTTCAAAAATGCATTGCGGATGGTCTTTCGCAAGTAGTTTCTGTAGCTTTGCGACTTGGCTGATATTCCTCGCGTGCGTTTACGGATGTTATCTGATTCAGTCGTACTCACGAAGTAAGGACCGTACTTGAGCTCTTTGCCCACTTCTTCAAATGCTCTCAGGTCCCTGAAGCGGCAAAGGTCATTCTTCTTCGCAACACACGCTCGGCAACGGTTAAGGAAGCTTTTGTATGTGCTATTTAAACAAGTCTTGTTCTGTAAAGCCAAAGATTCAGGAGGCGACAAAAGGTTCTGCTGTACAGCTTGCGGCGGTACTATGGGAACCACGGTTGCATTCTTGTTTTTCATGACGTTCTCTGATTTCGCTTTTATTTTCGCTTTTGATTCATTTTGCGCCTTGGATTTTGCAGTTGATTTAGCCATGGCAAACCAAAAGAATAATAGCTGAGTGCGCGCCTCGCAAGAGATGTTAAAATCCGTTATTTGCACCCCTACACTCAGTAATTTCCATATTTGGACAGCTCGCTTTTAGCAGCACTGCTATCTTTTGCGTCAAGAAAAGCTACACCTTTCTAGCAATGCTCATAGTTTATTCTCCAGAAAGCATTCTATTTCCTAGAAAATGGCTTTTGTAGAGCAATGCAACACGGGACTCTGTATATTCGTATTGGACGTTTTCTTCCTTTGCTTATCTATGCTTTACAGGCCTTGGTCAGCCGTCCTGCCCTTTTTTTTTACAAGGGAAGTCAAGGGATGAGTCATAAAAGCGCCTTATTCCGGAAACTTTCCCAAACAAGAAGAGCTAAATATCATAGAAATTATTTATGCAATTGTTTGAATAGAAAGCGCAGTGGAAAGCTTCAAGAACAGGGCGTCAACGGTGGATTGGCCGACGATATATGGACGCTAGAAGGAACCTCTAAATAAGAATCGATAGCTGGTACTACATAAACGCAGTAATTCAATTTGCTATCTCATTATGACATTTGCTAGAACGTTATGGAAGGGCAGACTCTGAGCCACAACAGAGAAATCTGTATTAAACGGAAAAGGGGGGAAAGAAAGGAAAGGTATTGATACGACTGTAAACGAAGGGCAAATCAGCATTAGCCAATCATTTTTTACTGACGTATCGGGGGTGCAAATAGGTAGTCCCGGTTCTTTAATTATCCAGCTTTACACAAAATTGATCAACAATTTTTCGCTCAGCTAAGTCCTTTACTGAAGCTCTCGTACTTGAATCTCCATGGATTCACAATGGTAAATCTTTCTTCGCATTATGAGCTTTAAGTCTTTTGGTTAACATAGACATTGTTCTGCTATTTTAACGTATCAAAGGTCTACAAGTAAAACAGAGTGCAGTTTAAACTCCCAAATCGGCGCAGCTGCAACTAGTTTAGCCAAGACGCCGCGAAATTACAGAGTTATCTATGACCCGGAACTAGATCGGAGTAAAGTAAAACGTAGCCAGCAACCTATATATCAATTTGAAGGCGATCCCGTAAAGTTCACCACTCTATTACCCCACTTGCAACTCACAAGCAGTATCAACTTGATCCAAATGTAGGAAGTTCCACCTCCCCGTGATCCACGCATCAGTGTTCTTGGTTATGGAAAAACCACTTCTAAAGGCAGTCAGACATACAGGGCAATTTTACAGCGAGTATCGTACGAGGTAACGAGAACGACCATTCTTGCCTTTTGGTCTGTAGTCCCATTCAACAGCATATTATTAGTTTGACGCCAACTCGGTTGGCCCACGTCCGCCACACACAGTATTAATATCGCATCTCTCTCCGTTAATGACTGAATCACAAATCATGACCTATTTTTCAGTGTATGGCCAGGTGGAAAACGTCGAAATCGAAAAATGTCCCAGGACAGGTGGATCTCTTGGCCTTGCGCAGGTAACATTTGGTGCAGATGCCTTGGGTGATGGGCATGCGGCGGCATGCCGCGCAGTAGAAAAAGGAAACGGACGAAAAATGGGTTCTGCAGGTTTCGTCAAAGTTGAGTTTGATCCGACGGGTAAGCTAGAAGGAAGGAGAGAGGGAGAAAGAAAGAAAAGGAGACCAATTTGGATCTAGGTGAAAAACTTAAACAAGCTATTGCCGAACGGGCTCGTCCGCTGGAGACTCAAGATTCGATTGATGATCCAGCAGGGAAGCTACATCATGGACGGGAGAAGATACGTACAAATGGCGATTTACCAAACGTTGATACATCCTTGCAAAAAGTCTCCGATAGCGCTGTAACATCACCGATAGAACGACCAGAGAGTGCCAAATCACAATCATCATCACATCATGAGGAGGGCGAAGTGGTGGATGAAGATATGCCAGTTTGGCCACGGAGGTCTACAAATCCTGCTCACCGATACTACCGTGGACGAGACTACCGCACGCACGACTTTGCTTATACAGACGACGATTATCCGCGTTATTATGATGAGCGACACCGAGCATACATGGGGAATGCCCATCCTCCTCCACCTCCATCACAATCCTATTTACCTTCATCACGCTATACCTTGCCACCAAGATCACTGGAGGGGGATCACTATGAGCCGACACGGGCCAATAGGCTGTCCTCACGATGGAGCAGGAGAAGTCCAAGTGTAAACTCCTCAGATACCAGGTATCGTAGCCGAAGCCGAAGTCGAAGTCGGAGTCGAAGCGTGGGCCGGGAAACACCTGGATATTACCATGGAGATCACGCACCACGACCGAATCGATGGGAAGTGGATACTGAGAGGTCACACGACTGGGATAGACATCGTCGGAGAGATGACTATTGGTTGGTTGGAGAAAGGAGAGGTCCATCATCGCGAGAGGCAAGTCCGAGAAAAGACAATAATAATACTTATTTCAAGTTACATAAACAGGACCGAAAATATTCTTCCTCAGTCGAATCTCAACCGTCACTTGTCATTTCCCGAAAATGTTTACCGTTTGTTCGAGGGGTTTTGGAAGACTTACGAAAACTGTTTTATTACCATAATTGCGTAGATGTAAGTGTTATAAGTCCTTGATGAGATTCGTGACGATTTTTCCAGATATATCACGATGCTGAAGACTGGTTCGTTGTCTTTGATTCGTTAAACGCAGCGAAGCGGGCATTGACAGCAGTCGACAAGCAGGAATTAATGGGACACACCTTGACAGTCACTTTGAGACATCCTCCATCGCAGAAAACCTCACCTACGGAACGCGCTCGTAACTTGCCTACAAAGGACAAAGTCACATCACCGAAGGATACAAGAAGCTCTTCAGCCGATAGAACGGAACTAACTGCTGAAAAGGCAGTAGAAAATGCTATAACGACGGAATCACCTATATCAACAGGAAGCGGTCCATCATCCCATGATCAACCAGTCGCATCTAGACAGGAGATTATGCATCATGCAAAACGTGTGCTTTTTGAACAACTTGCGGATGTTTTCTTGAAGGATCTGAAAAATCGTGTAGTTGGTCCTTGTATCTACGATTTTCTCAACCCCTCATTGCGTAAATCTCGTAATCGTCGTATAGAGGGGGATATTGATGGAAAGAAATTGAATGGCTTGAAATCTGAAACGTCGATAAAAGACACATCGAATGCAATGAACTTTACACAGTCCGAACCCAGTATCGACCAACCTTTAAGTGAAGATCGCGGCGTGTTCTCGTTACCAAAACCGACCGATGTGGTTATTGAAAAGTCATTACCATCGCTCAACAAGTTACCGAAATTTAAGAAAAGGCGAACGCTGGGGGAAGTTACAGATACGAACGGTAAAGGGCGGTCAGAAATAGCTTCCAAGAGAAGAAATGAGACATCTTCCGATGACGACGAGGATAGCGATATACCTCGCTGGAAAACTAACCATGATAATGCATTTACTACTACCTGGCGGAGAACTTCAGATATGGGACTTGACAGAAGGAGGCGCCAGAAACATATATCATCAGATTCTGAAGAAGGTGAATATCACTCTGGCGTATCGTCAAATGAAAGCGAGGAAAATGCTAAAGCAACGTCTCGCTGGAGGAAGACTTTGCCGAACCGAAGACAGCCGACGAAAAGTCTTCGAGATTATATCAGCGATGAGAGTGATATCGACATTGACAAGGAACATGATGCTTTTCTGCGCCGATTGCACGAGGATGTGGAAGAGAAAGAGAAAGCACAAGATGAAGATAGTTTTATTGAAGATGATAGCGATTCTAAAGCGCAGAGTAAACGAAAGAAGAGACCGCAATGGCCAAGAGGAGAAAGTACAAAGATTAAACGACAAAAACAGCTTGTAAGCGATGACGAAGCCTCAGTCGAAGAAGAAAGAAAGATTGGCAAGCGGACTCAACGAGTAGCTATTCAGAAACGGGCAAAAAAACTAAAGACTGAAACTACGACTCTTACTGAATGGGACACAGCACTGTATGTCGAACCGAAAGATGAAAGCAACATGGAAGACGGCAATGATACGATGGAAGACGAAGATGATGAGACCCAGGATCAGGGTGCAGTGGAGAAAGCATTACTCGAATCAACTATATCTGAAGAAGAGCTTGCTTTGCTTATGGAACGTGATAGCGAAGAGGAAACTGAAATTCCGGAATGGGATCCATTTCAACAGGTGCATGATGTGGAAGATTATGAATTTCTGCGACTGGCCATATTGGAAAAGTTACGTCCTACTATGGAAGGCATTCCATCTATTGAAGGTAAGTTGCTATTTTTGTTTCCGAGAGTGAAATCAAGTTTAACTTCTTACAACAGAGGAATTGAAACCGCTGGACGGTATAGAGGGATGCGCTCGAGCCCGAGGCTATTATCCCATCCCAGACTCAGTTAAAGCGACCTATCTTCCGAAAAACAAGGCAGTGTTTGATACGTCTGCCGTAGCTGGAAAGATGACTTCTCGTACTACCCGTGTGAATAATCGTCGGCTCCTGGTGGGCATGGATATGCACAAAAAAACGATTGCAGATTCTGACATCCTTAAATTTAATCAACTTAAAAGTCGTAAAAAGCAACTACGTTTCGCCAAGTCACCAATCCATGATTGGGGTCTCTTTGCAGAGGAACATATTGACGCTAATGATATGGTGATCGAATATGTGGGTGAAATAATTCGCCAGCAAGTGGCCGAGGAGCGTGAGAAAAAATATGAACGGTGCGGCATTGGTAGCAGCTACCTTTTCCGAGTGGACGACGACACTGTGATCGACGCTACCAAGAAAGGAAGCATTGCTCGATTTATTAACCATTGTTGCACAGTAAGCTATAGCTTTGTTTTTCCGTTTTCTTGTTTGTTGTTTTCTCACACCGTTGTTAGCCTAATTGTAGTGCGAAAATCATTACCGTTGATAAGCAAAAAAAGATCGTCATTTACGCGAATCGAGATATTGAACCTGGCGAAGAAATTACTTACGATTACAAGTTTCCTATCGAAGCTGACAAGATACCCTGTCTGTGCGGCAGTAAATTCTGTAAGGGAACGTAAGTAAAAAAGAGAAAGCAGATACAGGTTTTATATGCTTATTGATGCCACTTCATAGTCTTAATTAGTTATTCTCAAAATGCAGCCCTTGTATATAACCTTTGTGAAAAAGTCAGATTAATTAGAGATCAGTTTCAAATCGGTCAAATCAAACAAATTGCAGTTATAAAATGAGAAATCATGATACGGACAGAAAGATGTTGGTCATCGTATGATTATTTTATTATATGTAACTTGCAGTGTATCCTACTGCTTGAGTAGGCGCTGGTGGAGCAACCCATCCTGAATGGCAAGGAACGAGCTGAACGTATTCATATCCAGGTTATAAGCTGTTCCATTTCTCTTGCCATAAAAGGCAGGAAGAGGTTGATGTGGTCCACTCAGCACTCCTGTACTTGCCCCAATACGATGCTCATAGCAACTCTTCTCTCCTGCCCACTGCCGCATACATGCATTTTCACTCTTGGACATTGTCTATCGGCGCCGTAATTGCTGGCCCACCTGCCTGCTTTTTCCTTTCATGGTATGGAATGACTTGAAAGCATTAAGGACAGTGCGGCAGCTTCGAAATCCTTCCGTTATGGCGGCGATTGGCCAAAGCAACCTTTGAATAGGCCTTTCGTGTAGATATCTTGGGTCTCACTTGAACTTTAACTGACTGGTTTTGCATGCAAAAAGCTTGCAACTCTGATTTCACGCCCTATTGCGACCTGTACGAAAGATCGAATAAGATCAACGTGGTACAGTAGATATGTTGAATATTGTAGCTTGTGATAATGAGCTAGACCGTCCATGTTTATGCGCCATAGAGGGTATCAATATAACACTATTGGGTGGAATAAATGCTAACACGCAGAGCTTTCCACAGCTGTTGACTGTGACATTGACAACCATGACCTTTTCAGTGCTTGTTGCAAACTTCCAACATCGTGTTTTCATGCACAGGATACGAGCAAGCATGATGAACGCCTGATTATTTCTTTCTGGAATGATTAGGACATGGCATCCCGGTCAATATTCTCTACACGAAATAGAATTTCCTGCTGCGATTCCGGAAGATACATGCGTAGGAACTCTATCTGTTGGTTGTACATCCACACCTTTTTAATTGGGGACACTCACACAATTCATTTTTATGCCATTGATTGATCGAGGTAGTGTCCTTAAAACAACTACGTTTCTTGCGCTCACGTACGAAGAAATACAGGAACTATGTGAAGTCTGGTCAAGCAGACCAGTCTATTGGGTTGCTGTGGAGAGTCTATTACTTATTTGTTCTTACTTGCTTTGGTAAGGTTAGAAACACGGGACAAAGGGACAGACCGCCATCACTTCACCTGACTGAGTACACAACTTCGGGGTGCAAATAACGAACCGAGTAGTTTCGCAAAGCTCTTTTCGAGGCACGGACTTGTACCTTTCAGGCATTACGGTAGTTGTTTATTAAGACATGAATCATCCTTACGATCAAATCCTTTTATTCGGGGTAGAAACAAAAAAGACACCGTATTGAGTTGTCATGCTAAAGTTTATGCATTTCTGTAGGATTCCATTACTCAGGTAGCGCATCCAATGTACATCAGAATTAGTGATGGTAGCGAACTCGTATTAATAGATGAGTTACAACCCTGCTTTGCAAGGATTTGGTGCTAGCCTTGCCAATGTAAGGTTTACTTGCCACTTTGTGTATCTCATTAAGAGATCATTTTGGTAGGCGTATCAACGAAAAATGGATGTGATCAACCGTGGCTTCTCAGGTATGATCCTTGTCAAGATCGGCATATGTGTTTTCTTCTCTTTCCTCCTTCTTTTTCACATGGTAATCACTCTTTGCTGTCTGTAATCCAGGTTATAACACGGATTGGGCTATTCCAGTCTTCAGGCAGATCTTGCCGACCAAGGAGGATCAGGCTCGAGAAGCAGCCAGCATTCGACTGATTACGATCTTTTTTGGAGCCAATGATGCTGCGTTACCCATTTCGTTCCAACATGTTCCATTAGATCGATTCGAGGAAAATCTGAATACGCTCGTGTCGATGGTCCGTTCGGAAGATTCGCGTTTTTATAATCCTAAGGCGCGACTTATCTTGATCACGCAACCGCCACTGAACGAGGCACAGTGGCAAAAGCGATGTGAAGAGAGCGGCGATCCATTGAATCGAACATGGGAATCAGCACGTGCTTATGCTGAGAAAGTTCGAGAAGTAGGACGTGAACGGGATGTTGTTGTGGTTGATCTTTGGACAGCAATTACGAATCGCTGTGAGCAAGAAAATCGCGACCTGTCGGATTTTTTGTTTGATGGTCTGCATTTGAATGGCAACGGGTATCAGGTAGACAAAGACAGTTATAAGTAGTTCATGACAGGTTATTGAGCCAAGTCAATGTAGGTGCTTTATGATCTGCTCATGGAAACCATTGGGCGACATTTCCATGAAATCCATCCGGATGCCTTGGAGATGGAGTTGCCTTACTGGCGTCAGTTGACAACGAGTAATGATTTGAATAAGGACTTGATATTTCCGAAACTGGCCGATTTAAAAAAGATCCAACGAAATCACAAAGAGCAGTAAAATTGAATAAACGAAATAATAATAATAATAAAAAAAAGATCCAATATGCTCGTTGGTTGCAGACGAGAACTGTCCTCTTTCTTTTTCCTTAGTTTTGTTAAGTTTAGTTTTACTTCATGGCACCCATCCAGCCACATCTTATTAGCATTCGTCATCAGACATGGATTAAGCCTTTGACACCCACACCGCCCAATACACGCATACCCTTATCTGACTGGGATGTCGTGATGTTTAAATCATATACACCGTTGCTCTTATTTTACAATGGCAACGACTCTCCAGACTTTATGAAGACTGAACTTTTGACGGATGCGCTTTCTCGGGCATTGGATGATTTTTATCCGATGGCAGGTCGACTGGTGGATATCGGTCAAGGTCGCGATGAAATCAACTGCAGTGATGCGGGTGTATTATTCCAAGCACGTTTGCAAAGAACAAAAGAAAAGGATATCTAAACATCCACTTATACCTTTTCTGGTTTTTCTTTAGGAAGCTGAATATGACGAAGCGTTGAGCAAATTCCGGGAAGATGGCTATTTACCGAGTCGAATGGATTATCACCATATGTTTGCAATCCATTTCTATCGATCAGCTGATGATCCCCTTGTTGCTATCCAGCTTACTCGCTTTAAGGATGGGGGTGTAGCCTTGGGCGTGATGATCCTTCATAAGGTAGCAGATACCTATTCCATCTGCATGTTTCTCGATGCATGGGCAAAGCGCGCACGCCATGTGAAACACGTCAAACCTGTGTTTGACCGCAGTCTGGTGGCGTATCCTGCCAATACAATTATCACGGATGAAGCAATACAGCATTACCGGGAAGAACACCGCATCAACCGGCATCCTCATGTCGTACGCATGGACCCTAATCAACCGAAATTTGCACGGACGGCCCCTAATGGACCCAAACCACTTAAGACGGTCATTCTGGAATTCTATTCCGATGGACTTCATCACTGCAAGAAGGATGCCCATACCCCCCAAATGCTCGAACAGAAGAACTGGCTAGGAACGAAAGATGCGTTGTTTGCCATGCTCCTACGAGCCATTGTTCGTTGTCGGAATCTCGAACCACATGAGGAATGCAAGATGGTGTTGGCTGTGAATGGGCGATCAAAGATGAAAAATACTAAAGAAATGGACTATTATTTCGGGAACTGGATGATGTAAGGCCCTTTGAAAGCTGGTACAAGAACTCATCATGTCTTGTGACAGATCGCGTTGGGTATCGGTAAGCAAGGCAAAGGCCGAGAACACAGCATTAGTTGACACGGCGATGGCATTTCGGCAACAGTTTGCTACATTGAAAGCTAGTTTGTTTCACGGTGTTAGCAAGTTATACACCATGCATGAAGACATGACGGTCCATTACTTGTCCTATGCCCCCAATTCCGATACTTATCTCACAGCTAGCGATGTGTCTAACCTTCCTTTTTGGCGTCTGGATTTCGGTTCTGGTAAGCCTGATCGCACGCGTGGCTATATCACTTCTGGAGGAAACGGCTGCTTGGTTATCTTTGGTCGCAGTGACTCCACCAAAGGCCCCATCTATGATGTACAACTACAGATGGACTCCGAATCTATGAGTCGATTCATAGAAGATCCTGATGTAAAGAAGTATACCAAACGAATACTGTATTAAGTAAACTTGCCTTTTTTCGATACGTTATTGGGTGTTGCCCGTTGACACACTTGGTCGAAGAGCTATCCATTGTTTAATGTATATCATTTTGACGGCGTAAATCAACCTGCAAAAGGAAACATACATAAGTATATGTGGTTCTGTTTGAATTATATACAAGCTTTATGAACAAAAAAAAATTTAACTAGATTTTATTTGCAACAAAAGAAAAAATAGAGACAAGAGAGAAATCAAGGGAGAGGGAAAGTGTGTGTTATTTTTTTTAAAGTATGGGAACAATGTTATGTACGGTCGTTTGTTTCCTTTTAGTGATCCAAAATACGCAAGTTTCCTGTAACGACTTTGTTTTCGAGTATGGAACCGGAGGGAATATCAATTCTTTCCCCATGATTTGCAACAATAATCACCGTTCCACGTAGTTCAACCTGAGCACCAAATGTCACATCACCAGTTACTGTCAAATGGTCCAGTTCCAAAATCTGCGGAATTGTCTTGAAACGCTGCAGAAAGTGCTGCACCTGTATGATAAAGTATGTTTTAACCTTGAATCCCTCCTTTGTTTCTAGCCTTACCTTTTTGAAATGGTCACCCAACTTGACCAAGGGCACATTATTGAACATGCGCTTCGGGTTCACAACCAGTTCACCATGAACTAAGGAGTACAAGTTGGATGTGACCAAGAAAAGATCAGACGTGGACTTGACGGGAAGGAAACGAGTGCGGGGAACATTGATACCGTGTGCATTTCTGAAATGCTTAATACCCGCTCCCACAGCTGTTTCAAGCTGAATCACCTTTTCGCCACTATCCGTTGTCTTATGGTTCACAATGATCTCAAGATCCATGGTCTCCTCTTCCATGACACGCTTTACTGCCTTTAAATTGATCCACAAATTGTTGGTGTTAAAGATTTTGAATTTCTTCACCGATTTGAAGTCTTCCACATGTTCCTCAGGAACCTGAGCAATTTCCAACAAACGAATATGTCCATCGTAGTCAATCAGCGTACCACCTTTAATATCTGCTTTGGTTTTGTCTGTCACCTCCATCAAGAACTCAGCATCACGTTCGACCATGTGATGCAAGATATTGAGGTCCACGGTTGCGCCGAGGTTATCCACGTTCGAGACGAATAAGTACTCCTTGCCCTGAGCCAAGAGTTGTTCAAGCAAACCGGAATTGTACAGGGACTCATACAGATCACCGTGACCAGGTGGATACCTTATTATAACAGAAATAACGTCATTTCCATTTATCCGCTGATTGTCTCATTCCCCAAAAAAGTAAGGAAACCAAAAGAAAGCAAAGGAAACGAAAAGAAAAAGAAAGAAAGAAAAAACTTACCATTGCTCGATGGGGGAGTTGGGTGTGCGAGGTACAGGCAAAAGAGATTCCTTCTTGATTCGTGGATGACGGCTTTGATTGAAAGTAATGATATCCACATTATGGGTGGCATACTTTTGCACGATACGCTTGGTATCGTCATCGGTATTGAAAGAGTTCATCAGGATAAATGGAACGTTGACATCATGTTTCTTGTTAAGATACTAGAGTAGAGAGGACGGTAAGAACAGATAAACGCCACCAAGCTAGACCCGCGTTCTTTCTCTTTCCCGTTTTACCTCGATCTGTCGAACACTTAGATCCAAGAAGGTCATGCCATCGCGTACTTCGATTGCAGACTTTGGACCGACACAACCCATGGTTGTTCCCAACCCACCATTCAATTTGAGGACAGCCAATTTGTTGAGATCACTTGATGAAGGTGCTTCAGCAAGGTCCGCATAACGCACGACCTGTTCCTCCGAAGGCGACTGGATCTTGTCCCAATCTCTGCAAAGAAGAAATTAGTTTTTTGAAGTCTTTTTGATCCATTCATGCATTACAATTTCTTTCCCTTGGCTTTTTCATCCAAGAATCGGGTGAACAGCATGTAGAAGCCATCCATTTCCTGAGTGAAATACTGCAGGAATAAATTTCATGTCAGTTCAAGAAGTGTCATTCTGGGAAGTGTCACGTTCTTTTTACCTTGCGCTCTTCTTCATTCTGAATTTGAGATGCTAATTTACTGAGCTCACTTTTCATTGCTTTGGCAGCTGCAGCCGAGCTTGCACCTTGGAAGTCCTGCCGGAGTTGTGGGGATGAGAACGGGTTTGGTTTTACAGAAGAGGGAATGATCATACCAAGGTGGACAGGGTGTGAGGGTGATGTCTGTCCGTCGATAGAGTTGTTGAGGGCTTTCTTCCGTAAGACATAATGGAATAACAAAGCGAGAATAGACTAGCAAGAGAGAAAAAAATAAAAGAGAGAGAGAGAGAGAGAGAGGTGGGTGTGTGTGTGTGTGTGTCAGTTGTTTAAAATAAGAAAATTCAAAGTGGGCTTTCTTCCGATCAAGCCAAGCCAATTATGGGGGATTGACCAAAGGGTAAATGACTTAACCCAGCGTTACACTAACAAAGGTCCAAACACGCCTTGGGTTCTTTTAATCAAGCGACTCATATTTTTCCGATTCCTTCCGCCTAATGGATTAGATGGCATGAATATACATACACTGTGCCCTCTCTAACTAGACCATCCACCTCCCCCCTCTCACCCCCCACATCTTTTCCTCCTTTTCATTAGAGCATGAAGCCCGTGCACGAATCGAAATTTCACTTTCTTGGCTTTCTGTTGAAACTCGCATTATCAATTCATGGACTTTAATGCCCCCCATTTCGGAATTTAAATCCTCACGTGCAACTGAAATGAGCGCCTCAAGGGTCGATGGGCAAATCCTCGATTACCATTGGGCCCTTGGAAAAGAACCAGGAGAACCAGCCCAAATTAACACAACACGAAAAAAGAAGGAAAAGGGTCCTCTCTCTATTTCATTCTCTTGGTGTAGTGTAAGACAAACATATGTATAAAGTACCTTTGAGAAAAAGTCTGAAGCAATGCTTACAGAAAATAGATACATTCACGAGACCAAAACAGCCCAAGTCATCAAATCATTCTTCTTGTTCTTGCTCTCTAACCATCAGCTCTGCACGTTCCACAAGGATGTAAATCAAACTAAAAACATCTTTATGCTTGTAAAAGACAAGCTTAATCAAGATTTCTGGACCAAATTAAGATCATCGAACTATATCCATACATTGATAGAATGCTCCATTGACAATCTGCAAATGCATCTAACAATATCTCAAGCTTCGATCATTCCATTGATTGCTGATGCTTTTTTAGTCTGTGATAGATCGATAAAGCAAATTCACTATCCGAAAGTCTATTTTTTTTTTCTTTTTCCTTATTTTTCTTTCAAGCTTCCTAACACCTTTCAAAAAGACGCGCAAAAGAACAGGAAACATCCACTGTTTTTATTCTTACAGGTACATGGAGACGTTGCTTTTTTAATGTTTTAGGAAAGAATATCTCAGGCATAGGCCACTGTTTGAAAGAAGAAAGCAATAATCACGGTTTAAATTCCCGAACGAGCTGAGTGGGTCTATTTCTCAGCGCGAAAAGTACCCCAAACCCTGGTCAGGGCCTACACTTGTCATCAAATTTTATGGCGCCGTAGGTCATAGATCACTATCCAACTGACCTTCCGCTCGGCACGGCAACGTTACTTCTCGTTCCCCCCCCCCCAATCCCCCATGCGCTTGCTTGTATTGTAAATTTCACGCTTACAATACGTCTATCGTTCGAATATTCCTTCCCTTTGCTATGGTCTGTATAACGCAACGACAAGGTTTGAGCTCACCTCGCGCATCAGAGGCCAGTTCAGGTTATGGTACATTGTCGGTTATGCGCATGTTGACCGATTAGATATCAGATCGCTTACATAACCTGCCTGCGGTCTTATTTTGTTGTGTCCTAAACATGGGAATATAGCCATGCCCGATTGTCCGCACACTTTGTGGGGAGCATGCTATCTCATTGCCGGCAGTGACACAGACTGCTTAGACCCAGTGATGTCTTCCTATCGGCGGAGAAAAGCAAAATGATGACATTTATGCCATTTAAGAGAAGGACAACGGTGATTATTTTTCCTTCCTGAAGGATGAAATTCGGGAGACAGTCGGACAGAAAAATTCGCCGAGTCCGACGGAATGAACAGATCAAGGTTTGTCGGTCACAACGGGAAACTTAATGCCGTGAGTGCATTTTCTCTTTTGGTTGTTGTCCCTTTGCACTTTTCTTTTCTTTTTTTTCTCTTTCTTTCTTCTAGTAGCTAACGATATCATGTTGGCATGACCGGAAATAGAAAAGCGTCTGCACTCATCATCAGTGATATAAGTGTCCATCATTTTCGTGACAAGGAGTCCTACATCTTAAGTTTAGAACAGTCAAAACACTCGCAAGCATAATCGTTTCTGTCATCTTTCCCGTCAGCTTTGTCAACAATGAAGTCCTTACATTATACTTCATCAGGCAATAGACGCTTGTATGCGCCGTTTGCTGACCGCATTCTAATCGCGCTTTCATAAACCCTTCCTTTTTGCGAATATTCACCGCAATCTGATCCCAAAATTAGCAGATAGGAGCACTTGAATACTGTTTATTGAACAATTTTTTACGCTAATCCAAATAAATTTTGCGTCCATGCAAGGATCAAGTTTGCGCTAAAAGGGATATAAATATGCGTCATTACTAAATGGATTATGCGGTAAATATATTTTACTTACGTGAACTTGGTCCTTCTGTGGACACAAAATTCATTCGAGCAGCGTAAAAGAGTGTTCATGGTTAGTAAATGGAAGGATAGCTTGACATCTTTTTTTTACTTACCTCCGAAGGGTAATCCTACCCAAAGGTAGGGGCCGGTTAGAGTGTAACGCACTGTAGAGAACTTGAAGCGATGTAACACTTGGCGAGGAATTGGAAGCTGAAGATAATGAATAACACTGTGCATAAACAGACAAGATTTCTTTTTCACTTACCAAGTGGAGTGCAGGGACCTTACTCACATAACCAAGGTGGTTCGGGACAGAGGTCATGCAGGCTAAACGTTACAGAAGAGGGATATCAGTCATTCCGTACATATGATCAATGCAAAGCACATACCGGGGATGTTTTTGGAGAATAGAGCCAACGAGCCAAAAAGGTGTTGTCCCTTCGCTTTAAAAAGTACGTGATAACTGAAATCAAAAAATCACAGTCATGGATAAGAAAATCGATGGATGTCTTATGGATGACAACAATTCTCCCAAGAGTAAAAATGGACTCAGTCCCATAGAAGGTCTTGAACAGAATGAACATCTGTAGAGGAAATAAACCCTTTTCGTTTGTTTCTGTACGTCATTGATGATATCATATCCGTTTCTGTCAGTTATGGTATTAGAAGCTGTCAGGGCAATGGTACCCAGTTCCGGTTCTGCTCAATTGTATTGCATTACGTTCTACTTTTATTTTCCCTGAATGTGGTTACGTTCTCCTTTTCTTCTATTATATCTTAAACTTTGTCTATTAGGCAATCATAAAGTATTGGATTGCCACGGAATGAACGGTTATTATCTTATCATGGATAATGCGCCCATCCATACACCAGCCAAGGTTAAGCAATTGGTCGAAGAAAGAGGATACAAATGTCTCTACCTTTCTCCCTACTCTCCCTTTCTCAACCCAATAGAAGAGTTTTGGGCCAAAGTGAAGGCTAGGGTAACAAAGGAGCCCTTACGAGTTGACGATAACCGTCAAGAACCTATTGTTCAAGAAGCGCGAAAAGTAAAGCGCTCAGACTGTCAAGGGTGGATCAGACACTCTGAGAGCTTTTTCGTTAGATGCAGAAAAAAAAATAGAGAACCACTTCTTTAAATAAACTCGTCTTGCTGTGGTTTGAAATAAACTATCTCTAACTAGTGAACATGGACACGACTGTACGCAAAGAAGGGTAGTCTGACCGCAAATATTTTCATCCAATCATGCAAAAGCTTTTTTTGGATTCCGCAAAAACTTGAATCCCAGTTCGCAAATATAAAATAGAAACACGACCGCTGTTTATTTGGTGTCATAATAGGGAACAATGCTTTATCCTGTTCCATTTTTTGCTTCACAAACAAACTAAATGAACTAAAACCAGTCCAGACAAAGAATTGGATACGTTTACATTGGGTACCTTGTCTGTTTCTGATAAATAAACAATGCAGTAATAGTATGTAAGTAGATTAACCATAGCCATGAATAACTATAATAATGATATAGAAGGTTGACAGCCAAGCAATGACATGCATCACGTGAAAGCATCAGTAACTTGGATGCACAGAGTTCAATATGCTCATCCTTACACAGCCATAGACTTATATTCCAGGCCTTGTATTAGCTCTCAAAAAACCTCATCTCTGATTTGCGCAGCGTGGTCCACATGTAGACATTCAGTTTGACTCTCCAAGTTTAAAGGAAGCCGAATGAGAAGAACAATGCTGGGTCTGCTGTAATTGAAAGAGCAACGTTCTCGGCAAACACGGAAACTCTTGTATGATGATTTGCATGAATCTCGCCTTCTTCTCTTTGTTTCCATTTCGGCTTTGAAGGATGGCATATTGTTGATAGCTTGAAACAAAATAACTGCTTCAATGCATCAATTAGAAGAATCTGGTCAATACAACATCAAAAAGTGGCAAATATACCCCTCTGCTGAGAATGAATTAAGAAGTATAAACGGTTGGTTCCTTTCTTTCCCCGCGTTCACTTTAAAAAAAGCGGAAGCCATGAGATCTTCCATATTTCCCGCTCTTTACCATGGCATCGTCCTTCACCGTCTTTCATGGCACTCTTATTCACTCTCTTTCTTTAACTCAATTGGAGATCATCACTGATGGCGTGCTCGTGGTAGATCAGAAAGGCGTCATCACACAACTGGAGCGCAATATCAAAAACTTGGACGCTTTTCTAACGTCTCTGCCTGGTCCACACAAAGTAAACGCAATTAAAAAAAGAAAGGGCGAACAATCATTTAACGGATCTGATCCTCTTTGTTAGGTACATCGTTTGGAACCGCATCAATTCCTTTTGCCTGGTTTGATTGATACCCACGCTGTAAGTACCCTAAAATTTTTTTTCTTCGGACAAATGTCTTTGTGTAAAGCTAAGGTTTCCGACCCTTTACAGCACGCTCCTCAATTTGTGTTTGCTGGATCAGGCATGGATCTTCCCCTTTTGGAATGGTTGAATACCTATGTCTTCAAGGTTGAAAGCAAATTTCAATCTGTAGAATATGCTGAGCATGCCTATACCAAGGTGGTGAATGCGTTTTTGAAGCGTGGAACAACCACTTGTAGTTGGTTCGCCACAACCCATCTTCAGGCAAGTCAGACCTTGGTAGACGTAGTGGAACGACTTGGCCAGCGTGCCTATGTCGGTAAGGTCAACATGGACCAGAATAGTCCCGACTATTACATTGAAACGACGGAAAACAGTCTGCGTGACACTCGGGCCTTCATTGAGTATACACAGAAGAAGAGCGACCTTGTGACACCCGTCATCACACCCCGCTTCGCCATCACTTGCTCCTCCAAGCTCTTGAAAGGTCTGGGCGACCTGGCAAAGGAATACAATGTCCCGATCCAGACGCACCTCTGCGAAACACGAAACGAGATCGACTTCACCATGAGTTTATTCCCAGAATCAGCCAACTATACCGCCATTTACGACGATCATGGCCTATTGAATGAAAAGGCCTACATGGCCCACTGTGTTCATATGAAGGATGAAGAAATCGCATTGCTTTCTGAGCGCCAGACAGGTGTATCGCATTGCGCTAATTCCAACTTCTCCTTGCACAGCGGTGTGTGCGATGTGCGTCGTCTGATCGACGGTGGTCTGAAGGTCGGTCTGGGTACGGATGTGGCCGGTGGATTTTCACCATCGATTCTGGATGCTATCCGATCAGCTTTCATTGCATCCAAGACAGTCAAAATCATGCAGCAGGAAAATATGCATCGCGTGGGCGAAAAGGAGTATGTCCCTCTGAACCCTGTTGAACTACTATACCTTGCAACGCTGGGCGGAGCTAAGGTGTTGGGTTTGGAGGACAAAGTCGGTAGCTTTGCTGTCGGCAAAGCATTCGATGCTCTTTGGGTCAATCTGGCGGAAAATGGCCCTGTTGACCTGCTCGGATACGAAACGCCTCAAGAGATGCTGGAGAAGTTTTTGTTTAACGGTAGCGAGCAATCTTTGCTGCATGTCTTTGTGCAGGGTCGCCGGGTGGCGGGAACAGCTACGATGATAGATGCATAGAGCTTTTTGTTTATTTTATGTTGTTGTTATTTTCCTGCTATATATTTAAAATTAAAAGTCTTCATCAAATACAGGCACTCCCCATGGAGGTCGACAAACACGCTCGGTACGGGTCTTTGAAATATCGTTGATCTCATTTATGACCGGCTGAGATAGTACAATCGTCTGTAGATTCGATGCGATACGCTTAAAATCATAGAGCGTAAGCATCATGCCATGCTCTCTCTTATTTTCTTCTCTAGCGCAACTTACCGAAGGGGTGTGGCTTTTCGGAATGACAGATCCGCGAGTGGCAGCCCAAGATATAAGGACCTGTGCCGGCGTCTTGCCGTATTCTTTGGCGATTCTTTCGATCGTTGGGTCGCGTAGGATATCTGTTTTGGAGGAGCCCAAGGGTGAATAGGCTGTGCAATGGATACCCTTGCTGTTGCAGTAATTCAACAATTTAAATTGTGGATTGTAAGCTATTTCATTCCTCATTAATCAATTGCTTCTTCTTTTTTCGGTATACGCTTTTTTACCGGGTGAACTTACGATGCAATTCAATCTGGTTTACTGCTGGTACGACCTTGGCTGTCTTCAAGAGACGCTCGAGATTGGGAATGGAAAAGTTGGATACACCGATTGCCTTGACCTTTCCAGTTGCAAGTAAACCTTCCATGGCTTCCCACGTGAGTTCAAATCGACCGTTCAGTTCTTCATCCAGATCCCTTGTGCCATCTGGTCGCAAAGGAATGAATTCACCTGAAGCAGGGTTCAGTGCAACCGGCCTGAGATCATTGAAAAATCCCGGAAAAAGAACAGGCACATGATTTAGACAAACAAGCGGGACATAGACGCTTTTTTCTTTTACCAATGCATCAAGTAAAGATCGACATAATCTAGCCCTAGATTGTTAAGCGACGTATTCAGTGCCTCGCGAACACGCTGAGGTCTAGCGTAAATAGGTGGGAGCTTTGTAGTCACAAAGAGCTCGCTGCGCTCCAGTGAATTCTCGGCCATAGCTTCCCGGATAGCCTTGCCAACCGCATCTTCATTTCGATACTATGTCAAAAAGCACATTTAAGTGGGTCACCATGTTTCCTTCGTTCACAAATGAGCTTAAACTCTTACTGCAAGTGCCGCATCAATATGACGATAGCCGGCATGGATAGCTGATTTGACTGCATGATAAGTCGCTTCATTCTCAAGTGTGGTGTCCCACGTGCCAAGGCCTATGGTGGGAATCTTTGCTCCTGTATTGCTATTCCTTTCGGTTCAGAAAAAGAAAGCGTTGTAGCTGACATCCAGATACTCACAGTGTATAAAATTCTGGCATTGCAAAAAATGGAAGAACAATGGGAAAAAAAAATTCAACTTGCGTGAGAGCGTGGAGGGACTTTTTTATTTACAGCATGCAAATGACCTATTACTTTAACCTTGTACAACGAGAACTCAATCACTTGGTAGACCGATCTGTAACGAGGTGCATTCAAGTGTGCTCAGGTTGATCAGAACAACGATTCCGGTCTCTGCAAACGACGGAACCAATACAACTCTCGTTCTTTGCCCTTCCGGACCTAGATGGCATTTACACTGAGTCTCCATGTAACATTGGTTTACATAAGCAGAACTCACCTTCAACCATGCTAGTTTCAAACTGTGGCTGATTCCCGATAAAGTAAACATTTGGGCTTGTTTCAAGCAGGAACGGATCCTCGTCCTGGAACGGATAACACCCTGCAATACAACTCATGTTATTAGCACCATTATTTTGCTGATTTTTGCAATGAACTTACAAAGAGTATCGGGTGCGGAAGGGGCAATATGTCTCCACGACATATTTTGCTCTGCCATACTTAGCCTGTCTTGACCGTCAATATATCTGTATATATCGTCTAGATTTTGTCCAGACGTCCCCAGAAATCTACATTTATTTAGTCAATGGTCGCTTCGATTATACTATTTACGTGATATTATCGATCTTGCACCAGTACGGATTCGTGACGCTGTGAAAAGTGGAGTAACTTCGCGACCGTGAGAACATGCAAGGATGCAAGGGCTGCTGTGGCATATGGTTGTTGCTGGGATCATCCGGTCCTGGCATCAGGTCAACGTCAATTGTACCACACAATTCATCAATTAGCTGGTCGAGTTGCTGCAAGGGTTTTACATCGTATTGAGAAGAGTCATAAGAGTAAACTTTCTGTAACAACATATTTCCTTTAGAGATCTGTCGTTTTCTGCAATGTACTCACTGCTTTTCCGCGATCTTCGACCGCTTGAACCTTTTCCAGTGAATTACCCGCAATAATTAGTCTGCTAATCCGTGAACTTGATAGTTGGTCCTATACAGAACTAAATTACTATCACCGTTTCTCCTACTTCTTCATATCCTTATCATTTACCTCTGAACAACCAAGTTCACCAGAAAGGAACTCCGTCAGCAGTTGGCAATTGCCATCGTGTTTCGCATTCTGACCAAGATTCAATCCCGATATCAAGGCAACAAACTTGGGATCTGTCGGGTCTTTGAACACAAGCATAAAGGATTAGTTACCAACGAATAGACAGAAGAGGTTGATCAATCTTTACCGTTTAGTGTCAAAGGCGGTTGCGGAGCAATTCCTGGTATACAGATATCTACAACTTCAAACGCTCCTGTAGCCGACTCCATACCCATGATAGCAGCAACCATGCCTACCAAATAGAACTCGTACGTCAAGGCGCATGTGGTTTGTGCATTTTACTTCCTCAAGTACCTGTTACAAGAAACTCTTTAGATAAGCGTGATCCGATCAGTTCCATGCGCCCGGATTCGTCCTCCAAAGAAATTTTGTCATTAGGACCACGATATTTGGGTGGAATAGGTGGCGCAATAATGGAACTCTACAAGACCAACTGTCAGGCAATGACATAACTTTCTGCGATCTGCCTATTACTTCTTCGCTGAGGTCTTTGAGAATGTTTGGCTTTAAAGTGAGATCCATGTAAATGGTTCCAATGATATAGCATAGTTCACCGGATTGCACGTCCAACACCTTGGGAATATAGCGAGGTTTTTCTGCAACGACAAGTATGAGCATTGATCTGTCTTTTCTCGGTTTGCATTGAAAGGAAAAAGGAGATTGTCCTAACCTGGTAGATGACCCCATCGTTTCTCAGCCGCTGCCATTACTGCAGGGCGCAATTTAAGTAATCGAACAAAGTATAAGCTTGCATATTGCTGACGAAATGATCGATCCCGCGGCTGTAAGCTTTGCTTTAATTCAGGAAGATCATCGTAAGTAGCTGTCTTGCGGTCAATGATAGGATGGTTCGTCTCGGGTGAGCTGCAAAGATGCGAGCTAATGATCAAGTCAATATCGATGGTGGAATGGACAATATTTGGGATAACGTCGACATTACAATGAAGCGGCTGAGATACTATGGTTGGACATGGACGAGAAACACAAAAAGCGCGTTAACTGAACGCGAGACGCGTCTGTGACTGAACTGAATGCTTGTCGGGGATAGAAAAACGACCCGAAGGGCGATCAACACGGACAGTAATGGAATCCTTCGAGTGCTGTATAAGGAAGGCAATGTTGAAACAGCGAAAAGCTCTCTAATCCAATGCTCGAGTTAGATTTTATATGTTTATAGTTTGATATTAGACAATGTTCGGTATGACAAAGTAAAGTTGCATAAACAATGGCATGCAACATTTCATTATTGATTGATATCTATTGATGAGATGATAAAGACGTGCCAACATTCCTCCTGTGGTTTATTTTCAGTTTGCGCCATTTAAAAGTCTTTTCTTCATTGAATGGATCTCTTCTTCTTCTTGATTTCACTAGAAAACCTTCATTTCAAAACAAATATTAATCTGTTTGCGCTTTTTCTATAATAGTACCTTTGATATTTATTGGAGAACAAAGAATAGAATGACGAATTCACTATCGAAATCATGGTGTTGTACACAACGCTTGGCTGGTACCTTTCGCTTAAAGCCAACTGTTTTGATTGGCTAGGGCAGCGTGATTGTCATTGGCCCGTGGACCTGGACACTCACTGTTTCCTGGTAATGAGTGTCCATTGTCCATCTCTACAAGCCTGTCAGCGAAACATCTTGAGAGTGGTGAATGCATCTCCAGTCATCCTTCTTTCGCTTATATTTCTCTGGAGCTATTATGCTTACCTATTTCGGCTTTGCTGGTTCTTACTGAGCGATGGACATATAGCTCAAGGTAAGAAACACCAAAGGCGAACAGTCCTAACATTAGTAGGTTGCCTTTATATTGTCTTTCTGCAGCCTCTTTTCTTCCTCTGTGTATGGAGTTTTTGGAAAGTGACACGGACACCTCCCGGAAACACAGCTACTGTAAGGATAACCGACAACGGAAAAATAGAAATCTGTATCTGACCGATACGCGAGCCACAGACGATAAAAAGGAAAACAAGTGAAGAGATTGAAGCCGAAGAAGCAATGAATTTGTACGACAATACGGAAGATGTGCAATTATTAAATCATAGTCACGGCACTGAGGAAGAAGAAGAGGAGGAGGAGGATGGAGACACGAAACGATCCGAAATAGCGATTCTGAATGTGGAGGCTGCAGAATCCACCACCAGTCTGAATCGGCCGACGACGTCGTCCAGAAGGAAGCAGAGTTCTTATACTTCTATCACGGTAAAGCGTGATGGAGATAACAGATTTTGCAAGAAATGCCAACTGAAGAAGTCAGATCGAGCCCATCATTGTCGTATATGCAAACGGTAACCTTGATACCCTCGTCTTCTTCATTCTTTTCCTAAAATATCGTCACTGTAGGTGTACTCTGAAGATGGATCAGTAAGTTCTAAGGAATGAACAGGATGTTGGATAAAAGATACGAAAGCTCATTCTCTTTTCATTGCGATACGACAAAAAGCCACTGTCCTTGGTATGTTTTCTCTTGTCACGACCGCTATTGATCGCTCAAGGCTGTTTAGGGTGAATAACTGCGTCGGCTTCTATAATTACAAGTTCTTTTATCTATTTCTAGTATATGCAACGTTATTGTGTATCTATATCTTCAGTACGACGTTACCACCGGCGATCAAAGTTTCCAATGGACCACTGGTAAATGAGTAACAAGCTTTTATGCATAAGCGAAAGACTCATTTTGTATAATCAGAGCATCTTTGGACTTGATTTTAACTGGATCCTGATGCTTTTCGTATCTGCGGTTTTTGGTCTGTTCCTGATCCCTTTTACCCTATTTCACACTCGACAGCTGCTCAAGAACCGGACAACTATTGAGTTTTATGAAAAATCGAACTATCGTTTGGGTCGTACACGTGGTCGCATAGATGTCATGCGAAGTAAACATTTTAACCCATGGGATCTTGGAGCAAGAAAGAACGTTGAACAAGTAATGGGGCTTAACCCAAAGACATGGTGGCTTCCCATCGGGTTACCGTAAGTGGAATAACACATACACCGACATATTGAACACCATGCGCATATACGCATAACTTAGGCAAGGGAACGGCTTTGAGTATCCACTAAACAGTTATGCCTACGAATGGTTGGCAACGGATGGAGATGAAACTGCTTGACGTGAAATCTTGTATATAACCAGCACTTTATCCCCCAGATAATGCATAAACATTGAGGCTGCCTATAAAATACCAACGAAACGAGGACCCTTTTTCGTAAGAATAAAGAAACGGATATTGTTTGCCATAAACATGTTGCAGCGAGCCGAATTTCTTGTCGCAGGCGGATTTGTGACTGCTTCTAGGTCTTGGGCAAGCGGCGACAAGCGGGAGTGCCAAGCAACAGCCCATTTACAGCTATTTCTTCCACTTTTTGCTCTCATGGATAAGAAGTCGCTACGGAACCCGCCTGATTGCGATGAAAGGGTACCCCCGCCACCCTATACCGAGTCTGATAATACGGCTTACAACCCTGCTTACCTTCATTCGAATCGTGCAACACCTTCCTACCCATCCTATTCCACACAGACACATGAACCTTCTGCACCGCCCTCCCCACAACAACACCAGTCCCTGTATCCTCAGTTACCGTCTCCCTCACAACGGCCTATACCGCAACCTCCTCTAGCACAACCACAAGCAGCACCACGTCAGTATTCCACTTATCAGACGGTTCTAATCCCTGATAATACTTACTATCGCATCCGACAACAACCCTTGATACTGAGAGACTTCGATGACCGCCGGTTTCCGATGGCAGCTTTGTTCTTTTTATTCGGATGGTAGGAGAAACCGAACTCTTTATTACTTTTTTGATCTTATTGTTATTTTTCCTGGACATTTAGGCTTTGTCCTTTATTGTGGGTCATGGGAGCCTGCTGTTGTGCAGGTAGCCGTAATCGCTATGAGGCATGGTGGGGCAAAGTGAACTTTTTCATGGCCGTTGTACTCATCTTATCCTCGATTGTCTATTCCATGGTGGCTATTGCCGTGGGAGATTGGAACTATCTATTTTGGAAGTTGGGTTGATCTAGTCGATAATAATAAACTATTATGTACAATGTAAAGGAAGAGAAAAGTAAAAGAAAGCAGAGGGGTATGGCAGCAAGCTTTGCTTTTCTGTATAAGCGTGTAGAAAAAAAAAAAGAAAAGAAAAGAAAGGCCCACCACTTTCTTAATGTTTCTCCTCATCATCATCGTCCTCGCCGTCCTGGTCGCTACTACTTTCTTCTGTATCCGACATAACAGGTCTGTTATTGTTCACGAACAAGTCATCCTCCTCATCATCCTCCTTGTCCGCCACATGACCTTGCTTTTTCGAAAATTCAGACGGCCTACAAGAAAAAGAAGAAATCAACAAGCAAGAACAACCAAGTAATAATCTATCAGACAAGATAGATATTTTTACCATTGACCGTCATTTTCAAGCACTTTGATATGTTTAGGAAATAAGACACGGACAATCTCACCGCACACTTTGTCGGATGTTGTGCCAAGAGAGGGATCCACAATCACATAATGACCTAAATTAGGGGAAACAACCCAAGTTATTCGTGAATAATTTTTTGCATCAGACGGGACACCGTATGATTTACCCCGTTTAACCCATACTGTGTTGCGGAAACGGGGAGGAAGCGTTACTAGTTTACGGCTACCATCAGCAAATTCTACTTCATGCTGAGAATTTCCTCTTGGACCAATAACTCGGGCATATTGTTGCTCCGTTCCTTCTTCAAGCGTGATCTTATCGGTATCTAATACATCTTCTGCTGCCTGTCTTCTGCCCATGTTGTACCCAAATGCATTTTTTCCAGCCAGACTTTTCACCCAAAAAAAAAGCACGAAGAAATCAAGTCACATTAAAGAGCAGCGCATCAAAAATTGGTCAAGCTTAACTGGATTCGTTGACCTAGGACGATCCATCAAAAATCGGAGGATTTTTCGGAAGTATTTTGTTTTGTAATGGTCGCTGTATAAGAACGTAGTAAAAAAGCACGATGGACAATCTGAGAATATATTACCTCTAAAGATCGATGTGAGACAATATCTGATAGGAAGCAATTTAGGGTTTTTGTTATCAATTAGAATGTCCGTTTCCGTCCTTTCCTTAGCCGTCGATCCGAAGGGAAGAAAAATCTTTCTGTCAAATTAATAGAGGAGCATATTTGAAAAGAATAAAAATGGAAAGGGGATACCAACCTGCACCATGGAAGCTTTGCTCCTTGTGTGGTAGCACCGGGGAAAGTGCATGGATAAGCAACGACATCTAATTTATTTTTTGGTTTATGTCTCAGATACTAGATCTGGACTATAACCAAAAAGAGATATAAAGAAGTGATCGGCAATGCTACTTTTTACCACACGCAGGTACACGCTGCGAATTTCCCTTTAGCTCTTTTGGGTAACCCGAGTTGCCATGGTCTCCAATCATGTCTTTTCGATCGTTTTTGTGAAATGAAGACATATCACGCCGCCATGGAGATGGTTCGACCTCTCCCACTGTCTCCACTTTAGCAGCCACAACGATGATCCTATAGAAACTTCAGTGGTTCTCTATCAAAAGATGGATATGTTTCCATACGCTGGGTTATTTTTCCAAACCCTGTTGCTTTCAGTCTTTCGAGTTTTTCGGTCGGGTCAGTGTCACGAGCCCACTTTGTTTGTGGTCACTTGTCTTCTTCTCATGACCACTCTATCTTCTTTTTCGTATCTTGTTTTGATAGAAAGAATTCATACATCGAGCCCCATGTCCAAAAAGACTATCGACACCAATGATAGGACTTACACCGAGTAACAAACAATTTTCAAAAAAATTTTAAACAGAGCACAAACATCCTAGCCATTGTTTTACGTTATGAACACATGAAGTCAAAGTAGGGATTTTATGTCATTATGATGTTATTGCTTTCATCAGTTCCTGCCCCCCTTTTTTTTCCATGCATTTGGCTATTGTTCATGTTCAATGTTATGACCGAATTCTTTCCTTTCTTTTTTGGCGTTATCGAGATACACTTTGTCTATTCCCCGCTTTGACCTCCTCTTTGTCCATCGATTCCGGGATATCGGTGCTGTTTGTGCGAAAAAAAGCTTCGCGCTCCGAGATAAAAAGGAAATCCGGTATTAAAATCACGATAAGAGCACTGGGAAAGATTAAGAAAGAATAACTTTATTCTTTGCATAATGGAACATCAGCAATAAGAAACGAGCAAATTGGTGATCCGCGCGAGAAATAGAGTGATAGTGGCCCAAGAGGGGGGAAATACAGGCGGAGAGAGGCAAGAGAGGCAGAGAGAAGATGGTAGGAGAGAGTGTGGGCCAAGCGTCGTGAGAACTGGGAATTTTCTAGACCCAGAAAAAGCAGCTAGACTACTGACACACCGATTGGTATAGTTTTAAAGAGCCTAAATGGGGGGATGGGAGATCGTTGGTTACCTTTTGGGGGAGCCCCATTTTGTAATTCCTATTCTTGGCGAGCGCTCCGAGAGAAGAGCAGCTAGGACCATTCAATGATTTCATCTGCAACGAAAACAAAATCATCATGATATAGAAAAAAGGATAAATGAACCATTTATGTGAAAGTGCATACACTAAATCAAGTTGAACAAGCTTTAAGTTGGAAATAGCACAGGCTAAAACACCTTTTAGTGTGTAAAACAACGGACAGGAACTCCATTCTTATAGTCCAATCTAACAGAAAACCCTATCTAGTCTTCTACCTTCTTGCCCAGCGATTCTGTCGAATGTGAAATAATAGAAATGACAAAGCTATAGTGAGCAATGAAAAAAATATCTATACATGAAGAAATCCATGTGTCCGTGTCTGTGTTACACCCTATCGTTACTATGAGCCACGATCACTCTTTTACTCTAGCAAGCATCTCCGCTTTAGCGCACACAGAATTTTTGTTAGATGGTATCGAGACAAGAGAAGAAAAAAAATAGGCGGCGCGGAGAAAAACTTCAAGCGGGAGAACAGGCCAGAGTTGGTAAGATCATGGGGCTAAACTCATGTAACCTAATTCTAACACGATCTCTCTCTCTCTTGTTTCGATCAGTATATAAAGCATTTTTTTTCTTTTTTTCTTTTGTTTCCATAACCTTCATTCTCATCACTTTTCTTTCAGATCCTTTCGAATTGCCATTGCTATATCTTTTTTACTTTCCTCATGTACCATCAACACCATGCTCTTCGCTGCAGTAAATCAATGCATGACCTTCACCCTCTCAACCAGCCCCAACTACGTAGTGTCCCATTAAAAGAAGAAGCGCCATGCAATTTCTTCCATTCATTCGATACATTATTGGATCAAGATATAGAAAATACTTTAGAGGAGAAACCCTCCTCCTCTTCCCCCATGTTTGAGAAAAGGTAAGTTGCGTGGACACTATCGCTCGCCGAAACCTGTCAATTCGTCCTTCTAGCAGTTTTTGGTTAACGAAAGAGCCTCACCCTTTCCTCTTTTTCTTTACTCTTTCTCTTAGGCCGTCGCTAAGTAAAGAAGAAAGGCGAGCGGAACACAATGCACTTGAGCGTGCAAGGAGAGTTAGCCTAAATGGCAAATTCCGTCAATTGGCTGAGGCTTTACCAAATCTTCAAAACCATCGTCGACCCTCGAAAGGTCAGATTGTAGAGAAGGCGCTCGATTGGGTGAAGCAAAGTGTGTCCAAGGAAGACCGATACCAACATCAGATACTCCAACTTCAGCGCGAAAACAAGAGACTGCTGGTTCAGTTGAGTTTTGCACAAGAAATGGACTCTGTCGCCACACCCACCACCCCGCCTCCGCCTCCCCTAGCAACGGAACCGGTTCAATCTCAGTCGACGCAGTGGTTACCTCCTGCATCTTCTTCTTGTTGTGCTGCTGGCCCGTGTGCACCATGGTCTGTCTCCTCCAGCTCTTCCTTCGATATGCACAATGGCGAGGGAGAAGAAGATGAGGAGGACCCTTGGACTCTTGAAAATCCCTATCCTCCAAGCATCTATCATCGAGCAAGCATCAGTAGCCTGGGAAGTTTTGGTCAGCCCTATGGTAGTAAGAAAAAGACGAAAAAGCTTTTTCCCTATCTAGACTCAGATCATGATGAATAACTCGAATTCTTTTTCTTGTACTATAGATCCTGCAACATCTGGTCAATCCTCCTCTACTTTACTTTTAAAATCCTTTGCGCCTAATGATTGTAAGTAAACCAAAAACTGAAAAGATGCCACGTTTCTGTGTGTTTGTTTGTTTTGATGGCTCACTCCGGTCTGTTCTCTTTTTAACTGTCAGCTTCTTACTGCCAGACTGATCCTCAGTTACCCATCGGTTCATCTCCGAATTCAACTCCGTCCGGTCCGTGGCAACCATCGGAAGTTCACCCCTTTGAGCCTATCCATTCTGTACCTCTTTTTTGAATTCCCTTTCCTTTTTCAATAAAAGAAGATTTACTTTGTTATGCCCATTGACTTGGCTTGCTTGCTGTAGACCTTTCAAAGCGAAACACAGTTTTATACAAGAAGATCTTGCATAGCACATGCAAGTACGTATTTCGCACAAAAGCTTGAAAGCAAAAGGTGCTGGCAGGATGGGGAAAAAAAGTGGGTCATCCTATGTGTTGTTGTTGTTGAAGTTATACTTACTCTGTGTTCAAGAAGAAAAACTTCAACCTGTCAGCTCATTGTTGCATCTGTAAAACGTGGCACACAATACGTAGTACCAAAAAACCCAACCATGTTTCCGCACATCAATGACGTTTTATTGTGTCACAAATATCATTAATGCTTATTTATTGAAAGTTACATGATCCACTATATAGAAAGAGAGAAGGTAAATCCTTATGTACACAAAGAAAAAAAAAGAATGATGATCTTAAAAAAATAACTCTAGTGTACTGTATTCTAAAAACTTAGTCCCGGTTTCTGTTTAAATAAACGAAAAAAAAAAAAAAGAGAAGGGGGAGCGTTGGCATGCAATTCTTATTTATAGATGATATCATAGAATTAAGTGGTCTTTTTTTGGCTTCCTTTTACCATTGAGGCATTGGGTTGCCGTTCCAGTTGTTGTTGTTGTTGTTGTTGTTGTTGTTCGGCGTAGAGCTCTGTAGTTGCTGTTGTGTTTGTTGATGCTGATGCTGATGCTGTTGTTGCTGTGAATGATGGTGATGTTGCTGCTGTTGTTGCTGTTGATAATTGTAGGAATGCTGTTGTGCATGCTGCAATGGAAGATTTTTCTCGGTACCTGCTGATGGAGAGTAGCCTAGCGGAGTTGATGCAGAGGACGATGGACTAATGTACATTCCACCACGATTTTGCATAGCAGGACCATTCACATAAGTGGCACCGTACGGAGGGACATTTCTATAATTTGCTCCGGCTGTTACTACGTTGGCATTGTGGGCGACAGCGGGCATGTGTCTGTTAGGGGAACTGGCACTGTAAGTTGTCGACTCGCTAGCGCTGGCTTGTTCCTGCTTAGGANTATCCATTCTGTACCTCTTTTTTGAATTCCCTTTCCTTTTTCAATAAAAGAAGATTTACTTTGTTATGCCCATTGACTTGGCTTGCTTGCTGTAGACCTTTCAAAGCGAAACACAGTTTTATACAAGAAGATCTTGCATAGCACATGCAAGTACGTATTTCGCACAAAAGCTTGAAAGCAAAAGGTGCTGGCAGGATGGGGAAAAAAAGTGGGTCATCCTATGTGTTGTTGTTGTTGAAGTTATACTTACTCTGTGTTCAAGAAGAAAAACTTCAACCTGTCAGCTCATTGTTGCATCTGTAAAACGTGGCACACAATACGTAGTACCAAAAAACCCAACCATGTTTCCGCACATCAATGACGTTTTATTGTGTCACAAATATCATTAATGCTTATTTATTGAAAGTTACATGATCCACTATATAGAAAGAGAGAAGGTAAATCCTTATGTACACAAAGAAAAAAAAAGAATGATGATCTTAAAAAAATAACTCTAGTGTACTGTATTCTAAAAACTTAGTCCCGGTTTCTGTTTAAATAAACGAAAAAAAAAAAAAAGAGAAGGGGGAGCGTTGGCATGCAATTCTTATTTATAGATGATATCATAGAATTAAGTGGTCTTTTTTTGGCTTCCTTTTACCATTGAGGCATTGGGTTGCCGTTCCAGTTGTTGTTGTTGTTGTTGTTGTTGTTGTTCGGCGTAGAGCTCTGTAGTTGCTGTTGTGTTTGTTGATGCTGATGCTGATGCTGTTGTTGCTGTGAATGATGGTGATGTTGCTGCTGTTGTTGCTGTTGATAATTGTAGGAATGCTGTTGTGCATGCTGCAATGGAAGATTTTTCTCGGTACCTGCTGATGGAGAGTAGCCTAGCGGAGTTGATGCAGAGGACGATGGACTAATGTACATTCCACCACGATTTTGCATAGCAGGACCATTCACATAAGTGGCACCGTACGGAGGGACATTTCTATAATTTGCTCCGGCTGTTACTACGTTGGCATTGTGGGCGACAGCGGGCATGTGTCTGTTAGGGGAACTGGCACTGTAAGTTGTCGACTCGCTAGCGCTGGCTTGTTCCTGCTTAGGAGCATCCGAATTATGGTCCAATACAGCACTACACAGCTGCGACAGGATATTTAATTTTGATCCTTCTTCGTCGGAATCAGATCCTTTCGTCGATTTCTCAGCCACGCTTGGCGCCTGTGCAACCTGAGGTTGTTGCAATTCTTGCTTGAAATTTCCATGCATGACCGGAGATTGAGTCTGCGAAACAGGGTTCATCGCTTGCTGGTATGGCATGGTCGGGGGATAGACTTGCTGTTGAAGCGATGAAGGCATCATATTATAGGGCGGCAACATCTGCTGATAGTCATGGAAGGTTTCGTAATGAGCAGGGTTGAAGCCAGCATAGGACATGGGTACGGTGTTGGTACGAACGACTCCAGTGGCGTAAAGAGCGTTGGATGGCATGGATGGCACCGGTGTAGTAGGAGTAGATGAAGTCTCGGATTGATTACCATCGCCTTGATTCCGACGTTTATACGGACCGCGTTTAATACCTTTCTTGCGTTCCTTACGAACGGAGTTAACGCAAGTATCTGTCAAGCCGTATTTGATACAGCGTTGGCAAGGTCGACCGTCATCACACTTTTTACAAGCCTTTTGACAGTTCACTGAATAACACGAGTAAGTACAAGCAAAATAATCACTTAATTATCGTTCATGATGCATTACCACAAGCGTTCTTTACTTGTTTTCTTTTTGGTTTTGTCAAGGCAGCATAAGCTTGATTCGGTTGCTGTGCTGCAGTAGGAGCTTGCTGAGCTGGTGGAACAAACGGTAAGCCGGCCGAGGGGATGTTGATATGCTGCTGTTGTTGGTGATGTTGATCATGAGGATTTTGCAACGTCGACTGGTTAGCAGACTGCTGGGCATAGCCATAATAGGGCGTTTGAACAAATTGCATCTATACCATTTCGTTTTTAGTCCCCCACGTACAGTATAATAAGGTTCGGACTGAGATTCAAAAATGACAATAAATCTACTTACAGTTGCGAAGGAATGAAGCAGTGATTCAAACTATGGTTAATTGCGAATGGCGATGAAGAAACGGTTTGAATAAATAAAGACACAGAGCAGAAAAGAGCAATAGATAACAAAGAAATCAGAGAAGAATGAGAGTATGTAGCTTTTTTAAATAAAGAGCGCAATGAACGGAGTGAGAAGAGGCAAAGAAGAAAAGGGAGAAGAAGAAAAGAAATATATAACAGACAGCAAATAAAAGAAAAACAACCAAGAAAAGAATAAAGAGGGATAATACGAGGAACGGAATGGAAAGAAGCCCTTTCAAAAAGTCGGAGCTATGAAAATAACATTGGCAAAAAAAAAAAAAGAAAAAAATTTTTTTACTTTGGAACTTGACGGGTAAAGTTTCTGTCCTATCCTGAATATGAAAAACCTTTTAAATGTTCAGTAAAAAAGCTTCGTTCTATGGTCATCTAAATAACTTCTGTCTCATCCAAGTAAACTAGGGTGTCTGTGCTGCAAGTGTTCGAATTTCTCTTTTTATGATCTGTTTATACGTCTTGTGTAGTATACCTCTAGACGGAATTGATTTAAGGCAAAAAAAAATAACTTTCTTTTGACGGAATACACCGGGCAAAATCCCGGGGCGCGGTGATACATGATCGAATAACTGTCTGTCATGATCTTAACGTTCTATAGAATGTCTAAAAGTTAAGAAAGTATATTTAAGGTGTTCAAGCGCTGATTTCTTGCTCTGCTGCAAACTTGGAAACAAATGCTGCTATTTCATTCCGGTTGGCGGCATTTGTGGGCACAACGTGTCTACCCATGCAGGTAAGTCGTCCTCGTGGATTGTTGTAACACAGAACCTACCCTCCAGGATGAACAAGGATCAGCGGATCTTTAAATACAGTGGTGAGTGCCTTCATCCGTTCAGGCAAAACAAGTGTGTCTTTTTCTCCAAACATATGCATGCTAGGTGTCTGGATTTTATCTTGGAAAACGGCCTTAGTGGCTGTTTGCGAACTGGGAATAAATCCAGCAACAACAATAGCAAATTTGAAGGCTGGGTGATCGAATTCCGACGATAGAAGTTCAGGTACAAGTGTACGATTCTCGAGCAATTCTGTCAATATTGCTGCGAGACAGGCACCTGACCAGAACCAATATTAACATACAAGATCCCCCATTCAGTATCCTTACCTTGCGAAAACCCAAACACGCCATCAAATGGACCCTGCATAAATAGATATCAGATCACACTCTTGATTCAGCCCCCTTCTGACCTCTTTCAGTAAAATATCCTTCAAATAACTGACAGACTCCTTAAACCCCGGGTAATATCCCTCCGGTGTCACCTCGTCCGCATGCCACCAGCCAAAGGCCTTAGCCTCTATCATGTTATGTAAGGCACCGCTATTCAAGCCGCAGAAAAAGGATAAAGAAGCCGGACAGGGCAAAAAGAAAGAAAAAAAATGAGTTCAGCTATTTCCTTACCTTCAGGCGCATTCGGATCCGCAGCAGCTTCTCGATGAGCCTCAGAAGTATACTTTGGATTGACAACAACATGAGGCGCAGTGACATACACTAATATTCAGCATGAGTAATCAAGATGAACGATCATTCCAAGACATGTACCCAAGTCGGCTATCTTGTCTAACTTTTTACGCACCACGGCAGTCTTTTTTCGGAAGACCGGCCCATTTTGCACATAACCATGCAAACAGAGGATGCGTAATTTCTTCGCTGAGCTCATCGAGATCAAGGGCAAGGGGGAAATTGGAGTCTGCTCTCAGTTGTCCTATAATATTTACCCGACAAGCTGTGAAATCTGATAACTGGGACGGAGTTTGCTAAGATCGGACGATCCGAAAGCTGTTATCCGCTAATGCTTTTTCCTCTACATCTGCTGCTAATAACAACTGATAAAGTTTGATAGCTTGACTGCCGTACGTACTGTATATAAGCCATATCTAGACTGTTCAAACAAAAGCAGAAATCCCAGCATTCATTGTGCAGTTTGGTTACGGATAGAGGCGTGTACAATAGTCGAGGACTGAAACGCGTCTAATAGCTGGGTGGTACGTTTTTCAAATATCGATTATCCCAGTATCGCATGAACTTGCAGAATACCGGAGTCCGTGCACGAAGGAATAAAGTGGCACGTACGGCAGGTTCATAATGGCCAGGCCAAATAGCGGACTTTGAAAGCACCTAGGCTCTTGTAAGTTGCCAACCTTTCAATTTCAACCGAGTTTCGACCCTGCCTAATGATTATGAAGCAATTTCATTTTTATTCTGTATCAGTTGGTTGATTCCTCTTATCTAAAGGCAGATATCCACTACGCAGTATCGCAACGATGAATGTAAACAGAAGTCATTGCCATTGGGATAAAAGATTGCTGCTACTTTGTTACAAACTATTTAGTTATGCTTAGTAGACATAGTAAAAAGTGTCCAGACAGTAAGTGTAGGTTTTTTACTTTACCGAAACTTTCTGGTAGCACCATCACTTATAGAAACAATGCAAAGTGCGGATTTAATGCTGGTTATTTATGTTCATGCAGGGAATTTGAAGTGCACCAGTGAAGTCCGCGTAGACAAAGCCGCTTGAGCGAATTCGCTAATAGCGGGACCGTCTATTCACACCAGTAAACGGGTGCGGATTCATATAAACAGCCCTCGCAACTGCGCTTCCTTGGTGACGTCATTTTCTAAATTTCAGTAAGGTTCTTTTATGTGCGGAAATGAAGCTTCATACTTTTTCCAGTTGCAGCGTTTGTCAGGCGTAAACGCGATTTCATTGAATGTTCAGTCATCCATCTATTACCCAAGCAAAAGGATCTCCTCGATCCACTTCATCTTTATTTTTACCAGTGACAACTACAACTAGTCTTTTTAATGTACAGCCAATCGCGTTACCAGAACAGCAACAACAACCTAAAGTTCAAGATCCTACCGTGCAGAAGCAAGTCAGTTTCGGCGAAACACACGCATCCTATTTTTCTGTAAAGCCTGGCGATGGGTCTCGTTTATCTAAACCACCTTGCTTTTTCGTTGGCTCCAATCAGCAATCAACACCTTTCTTACTTGCCTCTACCTCGATCACCGAAGAACAAAGACGACCATCTTCATCTTCAGCATTCGACACAAAACAAACAATCCTTCCAGGATTCCTTTCCGGATCTAGCTCAGAGGTAAAAATTCCGACTGGCTACTTATTCAGGGTTCTCACAGTTCATCTAGCAAACCAGTACTAAGCGACAAAATGACAGTCATGTAGACGCAGAGTAAGTTGGCCAAGATCTCTGCATAGACGCAAACCTAACATCAGTGAAGTGCGCGAAAAAAATACTTCAAGGCGGCACTAGACGTTTCGACCCCTTTTAGTGCACCAAACAAAGGTATCTTCAAATCACATCATCCAACAGCAGCCAGAATGCTCACATACCTGAATCATATCAGATACAGCAGAGAAAGCAGACGATGCACAAAGGCAGGGTAGATGCAATAGCTGGATTGGATGTATGAACGCTAACCAAATACTGACAGTCCCGGCAAGACATCACAAAAGCATGAATCAACAACCGTTAACATATTTGGCATCTTGCCAAACATGATACCTGACGCCCTTTTACACCTAAGTAAATATGGAGACATTGTGGAACATCATCAGACACCTGGCAACTGGATCAGCGTACGTTATGCATCAAGCGAAGCAGCAAGAAACGCTGTCAATAGCAATGGCGTTATTATTGGTCAAAACCATATGCTTGGTGTTGTATTAGCACCTTCAGACCATGGCGAACCAAAGATGAACGTGAGCGTCATCCGCTCGGGCAAGGATCTGTACAAAAAATTAGACGTTTCTAAACCGAAAACAATTGAACTGGGCAGTGGCGAAGCGGGCGTGAGCGTACTTGGGCGTCCAAGCGTTCGACCTGCTGGCGTGGTGGAGAAAGCAAAGGATGTCGGAATTATACACAAAGTCAAGGAGACACTCTTCGGGTGGTAGAATTTTGATACACCTATGTATGAAAAGCATTTGCACACATTAAAAGCTAATTCCAACCGTCTTCCTGAAAGAGCGGGCTGTGTTGCCAACGGGACGCTTGAACCCTCGTGAATATTGTACGCCGGACTCAGTCAGAGCACAATCGTTTTTGCGCTTTTTTTATTCGGTATACCTAATTTCAAAGAATAACGTAACACTTGTATCTTTAATGAACAGTGCGGGGATAGTGAAATGTCATGGCAAAATTGCTCGTGTCCCAAAAAAGTACACTTTCTCGGTATATGATTGGACCAGATGTTCGAGACAATCTTCCTGTGTAATGCGTGACTTCTGGATAGGAATACTACTTTGCCTGAAATAATAGGTGATAAGCAGACGATCTGCAAAGGGCTATGTGAATAGCCGGTTTACAACCAAAGACGCAGGGAGCAGTAGCAAATGTTGATGTCTATCGAAAGAGCTTTCAGGCACAGTCGGAGCTCGTAAGTACTTCCTTTTGATGTGGCCCATCTTTGCTATGGGGAGTTTGGTACTTTATTTCCAAAAATTAAAGTCGCATCTAGCAAATTCACTTGGCGCATTTTGGAACCTGGGCTTGACGCTAACAAATTACATTAATTGTCGTGCTATAAGAGTTGAAATTAACCACTTTTACATACCTGTCATAAAACTGACGACGCCATACCCATCTCCCCGCCAAATGAATGCAAGATGCGTATATAAATTTTTACTTTCAATGGACTGCGACTTGGATTTTCGTAGTTTGCGAAAATCCATTTTTGAGAAATACAGTATAGCGCAAGATCTGAATGTTGGGAAAGTTAGGCTGATCGAGAAGGACGAGTACTGGCCAGCAAATTCACCTTATCCAAAGTGAGTCAAGAATGACAGCCAAATCAGCGAGCTTTGTGTAATTCAGGCAATCTGATTGGTTGACCACTTGACTCACTCGTTGATAAGATAAATACCATCCCCTTGGCTTTCTGCAGATGAGACTTGCCTCTTTTTTTCTTCGTTCTGCACATTATTCATAAAGTCTGCCATGGTATCAGTATCAGCCAACACTACTCCCACCCAAGCACAAAAGTTGAAACGTAGGATATCTTGGAAACAATCTTAAAATGATGCAGATATAGCTGACGAAAACATGTAGATCATTTTATCGCAGGGGCAGTAGCTCTTTCCTTGTCCTATTCCTGTATGCACCCTCTTGATACCATCAAAACACGTATCCAAGCCAATGTATCGGGCACTTGGCGATCCATCTTTTCCAGGGAAACCGCACGTAGCCTAGGAAAAGGTTTTTTTGTATCCGCTATGGGCGCTGCCGGCCAGGTAAAAAAAATTAAAATAAGAAAGCAAAACTTTGAATGGTTGCTTACTATGGTGATTGCATTTATAGGGTGGCGCACGATTTAGTACATACGAATTCTGCAAGAGCCAGATGCTCCCCGATCTGAATAAACGCAAAAAGCCCTTGGTTGAGACCATTCCAGCCACTGCCCTCTCAGCAATTTTGGGTGATCTGGCCTCCAGTGTAATTAAAGTGCCACGCGAAGTCATCACAGCCAAGTATGTTTTCAAAAGAAAAAATAACTTGACCGGTGAAGCTAAACTATGTTCTTTTTTTTTCTTGCCTTTAACAGGTTGCAGACAGATCACTACGGCAAACATGGTCAACGAGCTGGATTCGTCATCCGACAGACTTTGCTGGAAGAAGGGCCCCGCGGCCTCTTCAAAGGTTTCTGGGCCATCGCTGCGCGCGATTCACCTTTCATGGTGATCTTGCTCGTATCTTATGAGAATTTTAAGGCGTTTCATCATCGATCCGTTCGCCAAGACTGGCTGCAAAGAAGAAGCGCAATGCAAGACCATCTGGTAGCCAATGCTGCCTTTGAAGAACTCGAAGCGGATATTCCGACTTTCCGAAGTATTATGTACGGCGGTATTAGTGGCTTCTTGGCAGGCTATTTCACCACACCAATGGATGTCCTCCGCACACGTATGATCACCCAACGCGCATCAGTAGGAGCAAAGCGTCTCTCTGTCATGGACGTCGCCCGTACATTGATGGAACGAGCCATGGTTCACCAGAACCCGATGAAGCGTTTTGTAAAGGTCTACAGCACGTTCTTTGCGGGATCTATCCCGAGAAGTTTCTGGTGGTTCGGTATCTGTGGCATTTTCTTCCCTACCTATGAAACTTTGAAATCTATTCTCAGCAATCCCAATGATCAAAAGTAACAACCCTTTACCTTACTAGATGCCGACTATTTTTACCTTCATCTCCGCCTCTTCTTTCCTCCTCAACCACAATTTACCTCTTGAAATTCCCTTGAACCTTCTGTACATTTTATTCCGACCTTGCATAACTTCATCTCACATTGCCCGAAACGAAGAAAAAAAAATTAAAAGCTTTTCATCTTATCCATTTCATAAAAGCTTTCATTGACATGAACAATATCACCTATCCTCATCAATATGTGATATAATTCTTTATTGATTTTGTAAGACCCAATCATCCAACTAACTTGCACTTTTCTTGCTGTTATCATGCACAGCATTAGCATTATTCAATAAACCGATTTACAGGAATTAGTTGTCTGTACAGAACAATAGCGCCGCTAGGATCGGGACGAGAAGGCGGATATAGGATGATCTACAAGATGAGAGACCGGGTGGTTACATTTTCCACATATAAGAAATAGAGAGAAAGGATTGCAGACATTGGGCCAATGAATCCTATCCATGCTGCTGTACACTGTTCCTGTATCCTTCCGGAAGGTTTTAATCACTTTTTTTCCGGATGGGCCATAACAGGAGCTTTGGAATTAGCCAATGGCACCCTCAGGAACCAAAAGCATATGCTTTATCTATTGGTAAAACTACGCTCTCAATTACTGGTCAAGGGATACATGACGAGAGTCGATGCCTTTGACAACGGAATTGATGCGTTCTTGCATTGATTTACAGTAAGAAGGTTCATCGAGTCCAACTGAACTTGTGCGTTTTACAGCAGCTGTCAATAAGTTACCTGTTTTCGGAAGCAAATGATACAGGCAGAAAATGCCTCATCATGGACATGATCTGTATTTCTAACCGAAGGCGAGGATTGAGTTGCATCTTCAGTCGATGTGATGATGGCTTTTGTTGTGGGATCGGGAAAGACGGGAAGAGCTGACGCCAGATAAACAGTAGAGAAGAGGAGGAGGGATGATAAAGATCGAAGGAGCATGATGTAGCTTTGTGTAAGAAAGGAGAGTAAAAGGGTCGCAAAGGAAAGATGCATATAAATATAGCAAAAGAAGAGAAAGAGAGGAAAGGGAGCATTATACATCATTTCTGTAGGCCTTGTTGATAAAACGTCTAGCAGCCGTACATATATTGCTTAAATCATAAAAATGTCTTCCATTTACTTAAAAAGCATCATCGTTGCAAAGGTTTTTTAAAACATATATTCATCTTACCAGAACAAAAATTGAACGCGGGTATCCAGATTGAAGTGTTGTATAAGACAAGACATTGATATATCCTATAGCCAACACCATTGCCGCAGAAAATAAAAACACTTTATGACAGATGTAAATTATACATAGATGTGTTTTCCGTTATGCTTCCCTCTTTGTATGGACTGATGTCGGATCCAACATGATAAACTGAAGAGGCAAAAAATGATGCGATGATGAGTGGTATGCAATTAAAAGGAGAAAAAAAAATGATGGAGGAGAAGGAATACTGTCGAGGTTTTTTTTTGGCTTGTAAGAGTCAGATTGCGATAGTCAATATGGTTGATAGCGATGATTTGACGTCTGGGTGCTTTTGCCCTTGCTTGCCTGCGTCGACAGGGCCGATCGAATGGACTTGGAGTGACCCACTGAGCTAGACGACGTTGCTGCTGGTTTACCCTTTTCAAGCATTGCCAGCTTACGTTCGATAGCCTGAATCTTTGCGTCCGTACTAAAATCGAGGACGAACCGTAATATAGCAAAAAAAAAAAATATCGTCAACTTTTTGTTCGCTCATATTCGATTGGGATGCTTGTCTCCATGGATTTTGTTATCTTTTGTTTTCCTTTTCTTTACCTTGCATTGGCCATTTTTCCTGTTCTCAGAAGCGTAAATGCATTGGGCCGATTCAGACTGTTTGTAGCTGTCTGAGCACGCCGACCTTTGATATCATCTTGTCCCTCTGTCTGTGGATCGTCGGTTGAGTTGCTCTCAGCGTAACCAAGGCTTCTTTTACCATATGAGCAAAGGATACCACCAGAGACCGTCCCTTTATCACGCGTCCATGTAATGCACTGATCGCTTCAAGTGCTTCCTATAAAGCAAAAGCGCCTTTTGAGTAAACAACGCAGCAGAAGACCATAGATCAAAAAATCGCACCTCCTTTTTATCGTATTCCAGAAAACAGTAACCTCTCGGTTGACCTTTCTTTGGCCCATTCCAATGAAATAAGTAATCGAGGAAGGTTATCTTCCCATAAGGCTCAAACAGTTTGACAATGGCATATCTAATCCAACAGTGATCAATTTGGTTCTTTGCAATGGGACCGGCTCCACTTACTCATCCACAGTGGATGGCAAATTACCAATATATAAGCGCTATGTTTACTGTTAGGAAAACAAACATACTTCTTTCCGTCCGATCTAACTTATTCTACCTTTGTATTTGCCGATGGTGATCCGCCTAGCGATTCCATGATTCGATGTCTGTAGGTTGCGCAAAGGGAAAAGAAACCAAGACAGTAAGTATAACGTAGGCTCCTCTTGAAGTCACTCAAAAATTGCCTTTTTCGTCCAAAGGAAATTCAGCGTCCAGTCTGCAACGTTATGGTATCTCTTTTGTCTCTTTAAGATTGTCGTACGCCCATGCATGCTTTAAAGCAAATAATAGCTCGAATAAAGAATGGTTTTCCTAACGCGAATAAGATAAGCAGCTGAAAAATTGTTAGCAAGGCAGATACACCAATCTGGTCTTAAAAGGAATCTCGCCATTCCTATTCTTTCATCCGAACTTAGCTGACTGCTTGGAAACATGAAGTCTTAGGTTAGATCTTGTAATGGAATACATTCACAATGTTTACTGTCGTCACGCATATTTGTTTGTACCCGGTGATTTGAATGTGGGCTTGTTCGCAAATTGCTTGGAACCATTCATTGTTTGCCTGTGATGATTAGATTAGAAGCGTCATGCTACACACAATCCATTTACTCATAACGCATAGCTGAACTTAACAGGCGCAAAACTCATTTATAACAGCATAAGAAAGTCAATAAGTATGACTTATTAGAAGCACATCAAAAATTGAAGAGTTGTAAGTCAAATCTATGTGTTTCATTTAAAGAAGGTTAAAAATAATGCGCGGACAATTGCCCTGATTCATTAACATCCAACCGTGATAATGCCTCTTGCAAACATCGCCTGCTCTTCCTGCATCAGGCACTCTCCATGTCTAATTGGAATAAGAGTAACGAGTAAAAGTGTAACCTCAAATAATTCGACAGCGGGCTATCGGGGAAGGATAGATAAGCAGCGAGTTAGTGAAGTGCTCTAGAAGGCACAGTTTTCACCCTGAAAGAATGGTCTGTGCAACGCTGTTCATGCTATCCACTGGCTATCACACTCTGATGCCATGGGATATAATAATGGCATGCATGACAAGATTATACCCCCACATTCACAGAACATCCACCAAGGATTCCTAAATCAAGTGCAACGCAATTATGCATGTTTCACAATGATCTTCAATTGATTGCATATCTCGTGAATATCATGAGCGTGGAAAAAACGAATGCAATGATCATTGATGGGTTTTTGGGATGACCAATCTTGATTTTCCCCAAATTATGGCGTCCGATCTTGCCGTCTAAGGAAAGTGCTTTTTTTTATGCTTTTTTATGAGTGTTGTGCAGCCAATTATATGAAGGTAGAAATCTAAAATTTGAACACTTGGTCTTCAAGTTTGCTGACAGCACGAGGTTTATCGAAACCGAGGTCCGTGGCAGCCTAAATAAGGATTATTTCAGTTGAGTAATCGCAATAATATCCTGTCACCATCCACACTGTACCTTGGACATAGCAGAGAGCATTGGGGGAGGACCGCAAAGGAGGAGCTTGACATCACTGGCAGGAGCAGGGCAATGCTCACGGATCATATCGGCAGTGACAAAACCAACACCACCCTTCCAGCCCTCAGGGGGATTGTTTAGGACATAGTAGACAGAAAAGTTGTCATGCTTGGCAGCCAGTTCATCCAAATCCTTCTTAAGCAGGATATCCTCCTCATTCACGTTTGCGAAGATCAGATTCACCTTAGTCTTGTCTTCTGGGTTTCTGCAAATAGCTCGGATGATCTATCACTAGGGTCAGCCTTTTTTGCAAACACATCAAGCAGCAATATGGATTGGATCTGAAGCTTTTACCTGCAACATAGGGGTGATACCGGTACCACCTTACAAAGGAAAGCAAAAACAAAGTGAGCCCACTTCTCTTCCTTGGCCAATTCTGAAAGTGTTCTCCTACCTGCAATCATACCGAACGCCCGAACCATGTTGGGGGTGTACGTAAAGTTTCCTTTTGGTCCACGTACGGCTATGGAGTCACCCAACTTGAGTTCAGCAAACAACTTGGAGATGTTGCCAGTGGGATAAGACTGTACCAATAGGAATTAGTTCCACAGTTTCAGTTATATTTTATACTCACCTTGATAAGAAGGTCGAAATGGCCCCGGTCCTCATCAGAACTTGTAGGAGTATAGCTGCGGGAGATCTGTTTACCATTGATCTCAGCCATGACAGAAATGTGCTGTCCGATGGGGAGACCAAGCACAGAGTCTTTGCGTGGCAATCCAAAACGGTACCTGAGACATTATAACCTTTGTTAGAACTGGTGAATGCCCGCATAACCCACACAACATCTCACACGCTCGGAATGAAGGGGGAAAAACATGCTTACAAGGCAGTGTTGTGAGAGATAACGATCTTCTCAATCAGCTGGAAGTTCTTGTAGTTCTTTGCATCAAGGACAGGCTCTGTTATGGATGTGTCAGGGTCGCTCAATGACTTGGAGGGGTGCAATATGAAGAAGACTCACTTTTCTTATTAATGAAGAAATAAGCTGTTCCAGCAGCAACGACTGCAGAGAGCGCATAAGGAAGCACGCTTTGAATGGAGTCCATGGCCAGAGAACGGTGGAAAACAGAGAGGAAAGAAAGTTTATCAGATTCGGCAGCGCTGTTAGGATACCACCATGTCAATAACCAATCACTGGCAAGCAGTTTGCGCAATCGAATCTCAGACAGTGACGAAAAAGACATGCAGTCAAAGCAAGGTGACAAAAAAATAATGAAGCCTGAACTAAAAGAAAAAAGAAGAGGAAGACAGGCTAAGTAAAAACGAAAAGTAAAAGCAAGAGGACAAAAGCTTTGATATGGGTCAAATAAAAAAAAACATGCAATTTGAATAAAATTTACTTAAAGTGCCAAACCATTTTAAGAGCATATTCTTTATGCCGAATACTAGCCTATACACAATCCGTTTAGGATAGGGACTCTTTAGCAAAGCAAGACTGTAGGAAGCATAGGATAAGATTTCAACCCTCTGCTTCTATGAAAGTAAAAACAAAAAAAAAACCACAGAGGTTATAGTGACCTTGCCACGTGCCTAGTCCTATGGATCCTTTCATATGCTTGAAGAAGCAACGTGGTTTTAGATAAGGGGAGTTTGTGAGGTACCCTGCTACGAAGACGGCCCTTGCTACTTCAAGGATAGATTGAGTCCATCTAAGAATGGTGACACCAAACGTAGACATTAGCGTGACACAGCATTCGTTTAATCGTACGAATCCCGTAATGAAAGTGCACAACGAGGCAAAATTACCTGTCTCTTTAACGAATCTAGGATATCTCTTGATGCTACGAGTATGGGCTACAGCTTGATGCACTTTCTAAAAAACCGATATCCAATTGCTTCTTAGTCGAGGAGGAGTCTGCATGGAGCTATCCGCCCATAGAAACAGGAACGGTTTTTCGGTTGTACCATATATCGTTAATACCACTACTCTTTTTTGATCATGGTTGGCATGACTGTGGGCATGTCAGAGGTTGTAAACCATCTATACTTATTAACGCTCCGCTTTTATTTGCTTAACGGTTGTGCATCTTAAGGAAAGATAAAAGCCTCTTTTCGTTATGCATTCAGAAGGTGTCCAGGTTCAATTCATAGAAAGTGTTCGTCTTTTATTGACTTCTGCACTATTTATGTGAAGTTCAAGCGTACTTCATGTTGAGCAGGGCTTATCACAGAGTTTGAGAGGGAACAAAGTTTTTTCTATGGTATTGAGGTATTACATATGTACCTTAATTTCAGCAAAAGATGGTTTCGGACATAACTGCAGTGAATGGGAAAAATATCCGAAATTACCCAGTAATTGCTGCGTTCAAGATGCATAGCGAGTTGGCAATTACAAATGCTTGATGGGCAGGTGGAAGAGCCATAGTCTGTTCCAGCGGTTTGAACAGCTGTCTATCGAACAAAGTTGGTATTCGATTGATCCTGGGCAGTAATGCGTGTTATTCATTGCTGAATCTGCGTTGTACAGTCCTTCGTTTTAGCGTGTCTAGCAAAAATGCTCCAAGAGATAAACGTAGCGCCACAACTATTCCCATTATGCTCTGGTGGCACTTAAACCTTCAAAATCTTTCCGATCGAGAAACTACATTTCATATACGATCTCTGAGGGTATGCTTGCTTATATCTCATGTACGTTTCGGACGCCTTCCAGTCTAATTGTGTTTGCTCGCTGAAAGTACTCCAGATTGCAGGAACATGCGAAAAGAAGAAGAACGATCAAGCAAACGTCTTTGTCGGAATTATTCTTTGTTTTAAATGACAATCTCAGGCAATCGGACAGGTTTAATGTTAGTATATTTAGTTGATGTCCGTTAGATTTCTGTTGGGCGGTTTGTTAGTCACTTACAACTATTGGTGTTTGGACGAATAGGCCATGAAATGTCTTATAAAATGGTATTAAGTGAAAGATGGATGAAATTATGAGTTGTTTGGTAAACAAGCTCCTATCATTGTAAGCCTTGGGAACGAACCAGCAAATTTTCGTTAGAGGAGCTGGATATTCTATCGACTACTGATTGCTCGACAATCCATTAATTGCTCTATGGTCTTGTGCCCTTATCATTACTTTGTAAGTAAGTGCAAATGACAAGCATACTGTTACTAAAACGGAAAATCTTGGACATGGGGCAGAGCTACCTTTCAATAACAACGAAACAAAATACAATGAATGCGAAATTGAAGAACATCTGGATGGAGTGATTGAAACTTGTAACGCCTAGATGTTATGTTTAGGCGAGATAAATATAGATTGTGAGAATGTGCGGTCTCTTGTATCAATGATTTGAACAGCGCATTCGACCGAGAAGTTGGTAACTGGACTTTTGCCATTCGTGGAGTACTATCAAACTAGCATAAGGTTTCTGAAGAAAAGGAAGAAAAAAGTGAAACAAGGGGGGAATGTCTGGAAAGGCTAAAGTTACAGAGGGAAGTTGCTTTCAATCTTCAAAGTGCTTGCCAGAGCGACTAAGAAACCAACGTTAAGATAAAAGGAAAAGCACAGAAAAGTCCGCCTTAAGGATGGTAAAGTATCTTAAGAGATAAAGCATATCAACATTGACTCTATATGCTTTGCATATATACTTAAGCTTATAAAGAAAATACATAGACATATTTTGTTTATTAAGCGATTAAAGTGATTGATATAATGTAAAATGGTTACCTTGAATGCTGCAGAAACAGCGCTTGCCACTTCAAGGATAGATTGAAATGGTGACACTAACTCTATTTATGCCTTCGAAATTCCAAGAGGAAGAAGCAACACAAAAGTCTTGATAAGGAATGGCTTTGGGCTACACCAAGGAAGGGTCCCGGGTCCACAAAGGCGGCTTGAACGCAAGAGAGAGAACAGAGGAAGATGAACTGATCGTCTGGGTTCGAAATTTCCCAGCAAAACCAACCGTGCACCCTCCACGATTTGCATATAGATGGGCATGGATCACGCTCTCTTGGCACTGGAACTATGAACCCTAGTCAAGTCTTAATTTGCTCTTTTTTTTTCTTTCTTGCGTGTGTTAAACAGTAAAAGGGTCCATTCTAGTTAATTGTGGTAGCACTTGGTTTAAGCTTGTCTTTCTGCTTGGACTTTATCGCGAGTATTGCATTTATGACCAACATTAAATCAGCAGGCATACAATGGTTAATATCCTTTGTTGTACAGTCTAATACCATTGTGGAAGTGGCATTCATAGTAACCTGTCAATACTAATAAAAAAAGCGGGGTGGGGGGGACTCAGGCTTTGTACCTGTTTGCACCAAATGCGAGTTGACATGCCGCAGTCTGGCGTCATCGTGGTCATGAACGGGAACAAAAAAAATAATAATTGATTGATTATAGCATCCAATTGATGGTCTCAAACATCAGGAGATGAAATACCCGAATGTTTAGTTTCATAGTAGAGATCTAAGTTTTGACAGATGATAAGGACTCTGTAAAATGTCAGATATTTCTCGTCAATTATAATTCTGTATTTGTTGTTCTTTGGACAAAAGCTAAATAAAGTTGCTTTGTAACATCTAAGGTTACAATATGAAACAAAAAAAAAGAGTCTACATGGATCATGGTAAGCTACAAACTATACCCAGAAGTTGGGTAAAAACAAAAGAAAGTTATTGCTACTTGGGATTGTTAGGGAATAAGGAATCCATCTAGCAGGAAACTCGACCATTGATATGGAAACTGATAATCAAGCATGTATTTATTCATTCATGTATAGGTTACTCGGCATGTTATGAGAGAAAGGAAGGGTCATGTTTTTTTAATGATATTGCAGGTGCGATTGTTGTTGAATTAATAATATAGAGACAATTTTGGGTAATCGCCATGAGGTTTAGTAGTTTAGAAGATGGAGCCAAGCAAAATAATCCCATCCTTGTGGATTCGATTCATAGGGTCTCTTTTTTTTCTTTTCTTTCTTCGAAGGAATGAATTCACGTATTAAGGGCGGAAAGGAAAAAGTTCGAACTGTAGAAACGTATTTGCAGTGGGATTTCCCACGGATTATTTCTTTTTCATCAAACAAAAAAAAACCGCCCAGGTTTTCCAATCCAAAAGTGGGGCATTGGTGCGAGGCGGACCCGAAAAATTTTTAAGGGCAAAGCGGGTCCCATCGGTCAGTAAGCGGCAACGACCGAGCGAGGCTGAACAATCAAATAAGCCGTTCCCATTGGATACGAGATGGCCTGATCATTCCCTTGACGACAAATCAAGGGAAAAAAAAAGAAAAAGGGTTTCCCACTAAAAGGAGAATTTTACTCTCTTTTAGTTTCAAAAATGTCATGACAACAAATACGTATCCATATTCAACCATTATTATTTTTATCCATCAGGGAAAGAGAAATCAGGGTGCGACACAGAGTTTTTGCATGATACGTAATGTGATTCGAGTTGGATGTTGCACAAAATATAAATGAAAGAAAGCCGCAATCATATGCAAAATCTTGATCCGTCGATGTGTGAGAGAGAGACAGACAGAGAGAGCGAGAAAAGTGTGATTAAGCGGTGAAGATTTGTTTGTTCCCGTTTATTTTTTTTTTCTTGTGTAAGGATGGGATCTCTTAGGGTTTACTGGGAAAGGCAAAAGCTTAAAGTCGTCGGGGTTTCTCTTTTCCGTTCAAGAAGCATTACTCATTGAGAGCTTTTTGCTCAGCAAATGATCAGCATAACTTGCTATCATGTCATTTTTTTCTTCTTTTTCTCAAAATAAAATATCTATGATGCTTTTTTGCTCCTTTCCTACCTTCCGTAACTGAGTTTAAATCCGAAACCATATGACTTTCCTATCTTTTTGAAAGAAACAGAAAAGAGAGTAAAAAAAAAAAATACCAAGAGTCAAATAAGAAAAACACCGCGATAGAGGATTAACTTTTTTTTTGTATTTTAAAACTAAGGCAAAACGGAGCAAGAAAAAAGACGAAAAAAAATAAAGCGCCGAATTCATCGCATGCACAAGGGAACTCCTATTGATCTACCCATTTCCCCCTTCCCTCATTCTGCCCTCACATCTCCCACGCGATATTTCCGTGGCAACGTGCTGTTTGAATCTTTTTGGCTTGTTTGCTGAAAAAGGAATATGATCCAGAATGCGAATTGTAAAAAGGCTTTGATAATATACAAGCTTGAATTTAGGTTAGGCTGATTGTTCAAATATATTAGTTTTTTTTTATACATTTCGGAATATGGATGGAAAAAATATATGCGCTCAATACCAACATGCTAGGGTGGACTTCCCCCAATCAAAAATGTTTTCAGTTATTCCCAACCTTTTCTTCAATATGAGAGGAGAAAAGAAAAATGGAAAGAGGAAAAAAAAGGTTGCCTAGGAGCGGATCAATTTCGGTTTCTGTCGCTATGGTTACATTCACTCTAGAGCGCTGTACGAGGTACGCACAGACTGTACTTTGGTTACTTTGACCCTGTTAGGATTCACAAGCGGCGAAGATTGGGAGTGTGTTGAATAAAAAAAATAAGCTGAGCCTGAAAGAAGGTAACCTTGTTTGGGTGTTATTACTCTAATTGGCGCGTGCGTATGGCGTTAGATCAAACGAACGGGGATACAATATGGCGGGTCCTTAAAATCTTGGTATGTGTGACCTTGGGAAAAATGGTTATTTTTACCAAAAAAAAAATAACCCTGCCATAACGTTTTGCCCGCTATTAGAAACCAACTGGTAGGATACCATTTGCTGGTTTTATTCCCTTTTGACGAGTTCTAATGCAGTGACAAAATAAAACTAAGGGACCAACAAAGTTAGAAGAGAGCCATTCAATGTTACACAGATACCGGCGACTCACATTGCGGACCCCGCTAGAGCTCCCCTCTTCAGTACACCCAGCTATTGTTTAGCAATGGAGAGCAAGGAACACAAAGGAACGACATTTGTTTCACTTGATGTCGATCCCTTTTTGTTGACTGAGATACGAGAAGTAGCAGTTGATTGTTTTCTTGGGTACGTTATATTTCCAATAGGTTACGTAGTTACCCGTTCTAATCAATCAGCAACCAATCTTTTGAATCGTGGAAAATCAAGTCAGCATTTCGAGCTCGTATTGCCCCTCAACCTTATTACTATCCTTTTCACCCTCCGCTCACTCTTTGGACTCGTATAAATTTCTACGGTAACCTTCTTTCTCACTTCGAGTCTTTCCCTCTCTTTCTCTTTCGTACCAGTCATCTACTTTTTCTATCTCAGTCTCTATCTACTCTTGTACACTGTTACGCGATTCTGAGAGAGTTTGAATATCTTTTTCTTTTTTGCTTCTTTTACTGTCATATTTTTGGTTGTTCTCTTTCATTTCTTTCCCGTTCTCTCGCTTTGATAGATCTTTAGGATCCGTAATTTTTCTTGCACGATCATGAACTCGTCTCACGACCAGAAAGACTGGCAAATGTCCCAAGCACCAATGCAGAGCCCTTCAACGGCTGAGAATACAACTTTACCTACACCTCAACCTCCAACGCTCCAAAATTATCCACCCATGCCCGTTGGCCACGCTTATGGTCACCAGTTTCAACAAGGTGCACCCATGCATCCCCCTGTGTAAGTATCGTTTTCATGTTCAATCTCGGGAAGACTATGCATTGCTGTCACTTATGCGTGCCTGGTACAACCGTACACACACATACACACACCCTTCGCCTCTTTAAAAATATAATCCCTTGCTGTGTGTCATATGAAAGGGAAAAAAAAGAGCGGCGATACAAAAAAAATGAAGTGCTATATTTTTTTTTCTTTTACTCATTCCCACACTTTTGATTTATAGCCACCAATACCCGCCTATGACGACAAGTTATATGCCTACTGCAAAGCCCGAATCCGATCCAAGATTGCCTGCGTGAGTTTATAATTAACCTTTGCCTGTGCATGTGAAACTCATACGCTTAACTCAGATCGGTAGCGCACTCCCAGCCCAACACTCCTCGCCCAACAGCTACTGTCAATGAGAGTTTGCCTTCTCCCTCGACCAAACCAAGACCTGTCTATTCTACTACCTCATTCCACGCTACAGCCTATCCTACCATGCCAAGAAAAAGATCTAGAAATGACAGTCTTTTCCCAACGGAAGCTGGCCCGTTTTTCAGTTCAACAAAACTCTTTGACAATCTTTATGCCCCAGACAGGTCAACTCTGTAAGTAATACACACAGAGCATTCCATCTCTTTGAGGAGCGCAGTGAATTCATTTCCTTCCCTTTCTTTTTTGAAATTCCAGGTTGACTCTTCGTATTCAATCCAAGGTAGATCGAGGTTTCTTCCTGGCTGACAACGACTGGACATGCTACAGGCGCAATTATTTCCAAGTCAGCAGTGCCTTTTCTATTCACGGACTGAACCACTACTATACCGATAATGAACCCCAGTGTCTTGTACAAACCGATAAAGGCTTCCGATGCGTTGAACGCTTCCTCCTTGGTATCTCTGCACGTGTTTCGAACAGTGACAAACAAATTGAACTGGTTCAACACACTCCGAAACGCGATAAGGGGCCTCAGATGAAGCCTGAACCCAAACCAATCACACCTGGTGGGAATCTCAGCATGAGTACTGTTGGAACAAACCAAAACATTGTCACCTTTGAACGTATTCAGTTTAAAACCGCCACGGCGAACAATGGCAAGAGACGGGCAGCACAGCAGTATTACGTCTGTGTGATCGACCTGTTTGCCGAAACAGATGAGGGTCAGACAGTCAAGGTGGCTTCTTGCCAATCCGCTCCATTGGTGGTCAGAGGTCGCAGCCCTGGTCACTACGCTGATAGTCAGGATCGGTATAGCTCGAACAACATGACCATGGCCGAAGGTGTGGCCGCGCCACCCCCACCGCCACCCACATCGTCAAACCAGCAACAGCCTCACGACGAACGTTTCAACGCACCGTTCCCTAGACCACCCATTACACCTCCCGGCATGGTCCCTGGAGAATATACATCGCCTTACTCGTATTATTCTAACTATCCACCCTTCAACCCAATGCACGCTCCGCTTCCCCCCAACATGATGATGAGCAGCGCTCCTCCAACTCCCACACCTCCACCACAGCATACCTCCGTTTCATCCGTCCCGACCTACTCCCATCCTCCTGCCTCTCACCCATACATGGTACACAGTATGTCGGATCCGTCATCCTCTGAATCTTCTTCGCCTGATCTCTACACAGGAGAGTTTGCCTCCCACCCTAATCTGCCTGGTTCTGCAGAAGGTAAGATGCATCCTGGTCATATTTCCCACCCTGGTCATCATCCTGGCGGGCTCAATATTCACATCCCCATGGATCCAGCTACTGCTGAATGGACTCGTACACGATTCAACTCTTCCGGTTCAACCCAATCGCCCGCCAACGAGCATCCCCCTAATTCCTACTTCCCCAACGGCACACCCAACATGTCATCCACAGGATCTCAAGCAAGCGCGTTTTCTCCACCTACACCCACGACTCCTTATGGTTCAAGGAAATACAATGCAGTGCCAAGCATCGTCAACCAACCAACTGCCTAAGAATTCCCGTCGCTTCTCTTTAAACTACCTCTTATAGCAACTACGATTTGATTTTTGTTGAAAATTCCGCGCCTTATTTTCTGTTACTATGTATGTATGTGTGTCGTTGATTTTTTTTTCTTTTTTACGGTCCTTATAATCTTTGTGTGCCGCATCTGATCTTTTATGTAATTTTTCCTAAAATGTATCGCATATTATCTCTTTCATAAACTACCCTCTAGCCGATTTATAGTGTTATATATATATATATCTTACATATATACACAAGGTCATACTTTGGTCTATGATTATGCTTTTTTTTTCGTCTTACTATTTGGACCCTTATGTGCTATGATACACAAAGGAAAAGGAAGTAGCAATGAAGAAAAAAAAATTCTTTCTTCTTTGACAGCTTCGTTACGCCACTGTGCCCCCATACTATGCATATCTTTTTTTAAGCTACGCGCCTGGTCATTGCTTCTTGTTACGTTACACTACAGAAAAACTCCACAAGCACAACACGCTACCCTGCAGAAAAAAGTATCCGTGCGTTCTCTCCGCTTCATTGGTTCTCACTTTATATTGAAAAGAAGAGAAAAAAAAGTTATATGGATCACTATAGGGAGAGAAAGAAATTTCCGATTTCGAGTTATGTCTTAATTTTATATACTGACTGTTGCCATTGGGTATAAACAGATCGCAAAAGAATACAGATCGAGGTTGTAATTTTTCCTTTTACATATATTTATGCAATATTTTATGCGTGTCACTTTGCAATGAACATGATCACAATATTACTCCGTAAGTAAACTGCTTGTAATCACCTTTTAGATCGGTATCACACTGTGCGCAATATAGCCCACATCAATCCTATATTAAACACAATATCGTTTGGCATATACAATGATCAGATCTTCCCATGAATGGGGGTGTCCATGTCTAAATGGAATCTCTGTAGCTGTAGCTTCCCTTCACTCCATCAATATGACTATTGTATTGCTCATAGATTGGTTTGCGGAGATGAGGACGAGTGTCGCCTCGTCTTCTATCGAAATTTTATGGCATCGATCTGATGCATTGCAGTCCATTTAAGTGGTACTAACATGACTAGCGACAAGACGTCAATGCTTATTGTACCATCAGAGATGTAACTCCCCGTTTTGGGTAACCGCACAATGACGACTGTGTCACTTGTAACCGTTAACGTTGCACATGCGCATGCCTAAAATTGGCCAAACGTCTTTCAAGCTTCACGGTTATAAAAGGAAAAAAGAAAAGATCAAAACAAGATTCAAGAGAGACAGAGAGAGAGAAAAAAAAAAGAACAAGTATCTGTACAGCATAAGGTTTCATCACTTCCCATAAACTTGGTAATGGTAGTCAGGAGAAGCAAAACACTACAAGATCTCGCCGCTGGAAACCTGAGGGCGTTTCACTGTCATGGATGGCCCGCACAGACGTTTTGAACTAACACACTGAATTGACTCCAAGCGTTCCAAACATTACTATACAAGCTGCGCTATAAATGGCTTTACAACAGGTCGATATGGCTACTTGTTGGAATCCATTCCAATCTTTAGTCCCAGCTACAGTCACCGGTGCGCTCCTATTGATGGCCCCGATTGAAATCAATTTTTTTTATATCAATTTACAGTTTCATAAAATCAAGTCAAGTTAACGCTGTGTTGTGCTCAACGGTTAGCATGTGGACCACAGCCATATCGTATGTGTATTTTGGTCATCATCATCTTCCTCGCCTATAGATATCATGTCCTCGTCGGAGCTGGCTATGGCCTACTTTGGAGAGTACCAATCCCGCGTTTTTTAAAAAAGATATCGATAGAAAATAGACAGCACAGTTTTAGTTTGATCTGGTTCGCTCTAGCTGGCATTTCGTGTCTATGAAGGACTAACGGTAATCGGTTCGAAAGCCGTAATTCTCTAACTGACGTTGCGTATAAATACAAAAAGCAAAACCATAATACCAATAACGGGATTTGGCTTACCATGTAGATGGCAGAAAGGCGGTTCCTTCAACAAGAAAAACCTCGCTCACCTAAGAAATCGGAACGCAACTGTGGTGTACTTTTAGATTTTTGGTTTCACTTTCAATATCAGTGCCCCATAGGTTTCATACCGTGGGTAACGCTCCAAGTCTAGACAGCTATAAATTAAGGAGAATGGCATCAAAATAAAAAGCAAGCTTTTTGATAGTCTATCTTACTTTGGAAATCTTGTCTGTTATATCAGATTCAAGTAACAATACGACACAAACGGCTAAATATATATCCGAAACGGGAGGGCAAAAAGTGAAGAGAGTGGGATTCGAACCCACGCCTCCGAAGAGATCAGGGCCTTAACCTGACGCCTTAGACCAACTCGGCCATCTCTCCACAACTGAATGACACCTTGTGTGATATTTTTTCCGGCCTCACCACCCGAGTAAAGGCAACATGGAAAGAATGAAAAGATGGAGCCTTTGGGAGTAAGAATGGTGGAAAGTTTGTCTTGATCTTCAAGAAGTACACGGCTAGGTACACTACACGTTGGCCTAGGTGCGCGACTTTTGCTCTTGGTTTGGTGCACACCTGCCTTGTACGTGCACAACTCCTACGGACCTGGTTGGTACACCACAATCAATTATTTGTACACGCACATCCGCTTCGGACGTAAATGGTCATTTAGTGTAACTTGGAAAACACAACTGAATCCTTCCTCCCATTCTTTCCCAGTGATCGCATGCTTTTCCTAACCCATGTCCTTAGCGTTTACCTCCGTTTTGTATGGTTTCAATTTTAAGTTAGTTCTAGTGAATTCCCTTCTTAGGTCGAATAGTTTCAGAGGAAATAAAGACACGGGAAAAGGACCTCTTTCGCGAAAAAGAGAAGGAGGAATTTCCTGGAAAAAAGGAACCTTTTGAACCAAAAAGAACCGGAACCGTATTGTACTTGCAAACATCTTTTCTGGGTACAGTGAATTTGGAGTGTCTTTGAGATTGCTTTTGAGAAAGGATCTAAGGAACTCATCTTTACTGCTAAGATCGTTTGAAGTGACATTGTTTATTTGGTGAACTCCCTTTGTTATCTTCCTTCATATATTTTATTTTGTTTTCACACTCTTCTACTACCCTTCGTTATATCTTTTCCTTAACCCGACCCTCCCTCAATTGTATTTGTTTGAACAGTTGATATTTTGTGAATTCATTATTCACACTTGTTGTTGTTGTACTTTTGTGTCTTGTACTATTTTATTTATTTCTATCCCCATCCTTCTTTTGTACTTACTTGTCACAGTACATAAGCACCGCACGTGTCATGAAGTTAAAAACTGTTCAATATATTTAAGGATTTGACAACGTTAACTAACAATTACGGAACTGTTGAGAAATCACGCTAAAATTCACAACGGAAGTTGCTAGAGGCACAACATTTATTAAATCTGTAGTGTACCTAAGTGAGGCGCACGAGGGAAACTTGGACAATGGCCAGGTTAAATTGGCAAACAATTTGCAATATCTTGAAACATATTGCGCATAACACCTATTCCATCAAAAGTCTTTGGGAATAGACACTTCTCAAATGAACTAGGCATTCAACTTTAATCTTGCTAGATAACTAGGCTTTTCAAATATTGTAAAGGTCTAATTATATTAATGAAAACAGGGTACCTGTAGTATTCTGATAAAGTGTATTAAGATAGATTCATAAGCCATATCCTTTACATACATCAATTGGACTTGTTTCAGATGTATGATCTCCGTTACAAAAGATTTATTCTTTAATCATTAGACATGGGTTCTTAGTTCATAATCCTTCTTTCAGGAATAAACACCAGTCTCAACGTGTTCTCTTGTTTGAGTCTCTGTGTCTGATCCATTATCCATCTTAATACAACAGTACCAAGGTACATCAAATCTACAATTTTATGTTTGCAAAAGAGAATGTGTCTTTAAGACATGGTTCCTCATCATTCCAATCTATTATGATCTGTATATGGACTTAAGATGTAAAGGTATAGAATCGGTTCATACGCTCAATAGTCCGTAATTTCTGTATCTGCGTCAACTGAGGATTCTCTAAATCCCTAAGATCTTCTATGAAAAGCTCCCTTATTGCATGACGCTTTGGAAGACAGTTGGTATAAGAGCGCAAAAGGTGAACCTCGTAAAGTAGTGAGCCCTGTGTCTGGCAATCCAGCAATTGATCGTTATTATTTTTGACTGCAAGGTTGAGAATGCGATCGATACGTCTGGCTCAGGCTATAAGCGGCATGAAATACATGATAGGGTTGCTTACCTTATAGCAGCACGAATAGGGCGACCTTTTTGCTTAAGACGCTGTCCACTTCGTCTCTCGTACATGTTTCTTAACCAATTGAGAGATGCCCAAGTAAGCAACATGGATGGAGCCACAGCTATGGAAAGAATTAGCACGTTTTGCTAAACCACATAACCTATTAACTTACCTAGGAATGCAAAATTGAGCTCGTTAGATTTCAGAAGCTTATCCAAAGCTGACATAGCAAGATCCACATCAACTTTTGTTTTCTGTACTTGTATCAGGAGCGTTTGTATAAGATCGCCTATAAGGAAAAGAATTTGGTACTTAGTCTCCGTATCTGTAGCATTATGAATATGCATCGTGAGCACTTACCCGCAATAGCGTTTTTCAGCGGTCGCTAAAGTCGACATCAAAAAACTTGTCCATCAAAGCCATGTCTTACCTTCATTTCTTGCTCGTAAGCCTTGAGAATTAGCGACATGTCCCCTTCCCGAACTTGAGCAGCCAATCGTACAATGTCATCTCCTTCGAAATGATAGTGATCCCGAGCGTAATCAACCACCATTCGTTCTAAAGACTAGATGGCCAACGTATGTACGCTAAGTGCGCTTGTTCATAATTTATTATATCTTCTTACCTCGAGATCACTTCGCAAGCCATCCTTGCTGAGAACAGTAAGTCGCTGGTCCTTAAGACGTATCGTATCCCAAATATTCAACACAGGTTCCCATATCCAGTTCACGACAAAGTCATGGACGGTAGTCGCAGCTTCCTTACTCCATGCTACGATATCTTCTCTCCGATCTGATATATACTGGATCAAATAATCTGCGGAAAAATAAACTGCCAGGGCTGGGACCCAATAACGTGTTACTCGAGAAGGGGGTCCGTATGTTTCCTGAATTGAAGCTAAGTGTTTCTCATACGTAGGCCAGTCGGAAAGAAGTTGATACAGTCCTTGAGCTACAGTCATAATATCTGTTGCAGATGTTGTCTCGACAGCATCTACAGGCGAGAATCAGTAATACATTCGTTATCACGAGTTATTCATACGATATTACCTATGGCTGTCTCTATATAGGTGTTATCAACGGCTGTGCCAAAAGCAAATGGGTCCAAAACGTACCGCATCAGTTGCAGGCATTTGGATGTCTCACTTGCCATGGCTACCGTGAAATCTTCATCAGTCATTAGTCTAGGCATCATTTTGATTAGCAATCCAAGTCGAGCAGCTTGCTGTTCGCGGAATTTGCGTAGCACGGTCTTTTTCTGATCAATTTCGTCATGAATCATATGAAGATACAGAGGACGGTGCTTCATCGTCACGTTGATCAAACCAAAAGGAGAAAGTCTTGCTCGTCTTTGTTCATGAGCATATACCGGGAATAAGTTGGACCAGATATGCTCTTGTGAAGTGAGAAGTGACTTGATCCCGATTTGCGTGGTGCTAACTTTATGAACGGTGTTCACTGCGAGGGAAGCTAGACGCCAAGGTGAACCTGGAAACAGTTCATCAGCCTCAATTTTCCATGACTTTAAAACTTAAAGTTTACTTTGAAGCGCATAGTATGTTTCGTAAACAGTACTACCATAGATCCCTTCCCAGTAATTGATGGCTTCGGATAACGGAAGCGTGGAATTAAGTACTTGCGAGATAACCAAGCCATATACAGCTATAGTGCACTTTGCAACAAACAGCCATTCAAGTGCAGGATCGGCTTGAGATTCTAAGCGAATGTAAATCTCGAGCTGTTTTCGAATTTCTTCCATGGATGGTAGTGTTATTGATGAGAGATCGATTGCCCGAATGTTGTTTGACAAGAAGCGCGATTTATCAATGCCATCCTCCAATGACAGCGTTTCTGTTGTCAAACCAATATCTTGATGTTCAAAAAAAGCCGCAAGAGTACCGTCAAGTCGGCTTAACTGCTCGTTTACGTAAGTAGCCATGAAGTATCGCGTCGTAGCCGAAAGCAGCGGCGATATCGATACGTGACTTCCTTCCTTAAAGTCCCATCCAAGCTCGATACTTGCGGGTTTCCCTTTTTAGGGTGGCAAAATCATCTTGCGCACATTTTCTCAGTGTGATATCACAGTCAATATTTGCTGCGTCACACATTGAACACCATAGATCTCAATTACACATAACTGTTTAGATCTCCATGGCATTTTGACAGGCACACAGCCGGCTAAACTCCGACGGATGCATAAACTGTGTCGGTGTTATTTCTAAAAGTGAGCGAACCCCATTCGTAACAATGCACGTTGATGTGGCGGATCAGCTATTCTTGACGGACGTGGTAACACTCTGCCGATGTTTACAAGAATGTCATGCATCGTTTTGTGTTTGCTGCAAGTAGTTCTCGTTAGGCAAATAGACCTATTCATACATTTTGTCGAATGTTCGATAGCTGTCAGGTCTATAATAATGAACACATGACTTTCCAAAATGACGATGATCTCTTTCTAGCTTGTATTATTGAACTAACAATTCGATCATGTGGAAACAGATATTGATCCAGCCACGATTTCACAATCACTAACAGGGCCTTATCCTGAGTGAATTGGGCAACATATCATAGTAGCAGCACCTGGTTCAATCGGTGATTGACAGTTGCCTCAGGCTTTCTGAAGTTTCAAAGAGCATTTGGCACAGACCGACTATTAACGCATATACAATGATTGGTTATGGGTAATCTCTCTCTCGGCGAATAAACTGTAATGCGTTTCGTTGCGGTATAAAAATTGCATGTCATATGCAGAATCGTTCCTAGTGGACTAAAGTACGTTAAACTCGTTTTACCGCCTGACTTGTTTTATACTTCAGTCTTATGACGAAGATGCCGTTTGGACCAGCACGTCTGAATGGCGGTTATAGATCCTATCCAGTAATCACTTTCCGAGACGACGTTACTGGAGCAGATTTTGTGTCGAAAAAGGGATCAAGCTGATGTAGGCACTTCTTTTCTATGATATATCCCATATGCTAAAGACTGTCCCTTTGTGCAAGCCTAAAGCTGTATTTGTGCTGTTCACTGTTAATGGTAAACTTCTATAACAGTAAACCAGTATACAAGAGTCCTGTAGAAAGTCGACGGATGGACCCTTTATGGTGTTCCTTTTTACTTCTCCGCAGATTTAATGCTGACAGGTTTGTACGTCGCGTTCTTTTAAACTGCAGCCTGGTTATCTTTGGTTTAGCATGGTTTCTACAACAACAGGTTATAGTAGAGTGAGGACCACTGACGATGGTGAAGATGAAGACCGACCCTCCTCGCCAACAGTTCTGGTGGCTCCGAGGATCATTCATCTGTCACCTACCATGCAAACTGTATTGCCCATCGCAAGCTACTGTTTTGCGAGCATCCTGATGACAGTGACCAACAAGTTTGTTCTAAGTGGTTATGAATTCAACATGAACTTTCTATTGCTTACGGTGCAGGTGAGTGGGTCGGAAATCACCTTTTGTGTCTATTCCATGTTTTCTCAACTGAGAGCGCTGGGGGGTGGGGCCGCGTGGGGGTTAGAACCTGGTGACTGTGAGCTTTCTACAAATCTTCAAGTTTCTCAACCTTATCCACTTCCGAGATTTCGATAAAGGGGAGGCGTATCAATGGTATCCAGTAGCAGGTACTTTGGTGGCGATGATCTACACAGGTTTCAAATCCTTGCAATATCTTCGGATTCCGGTTTATACCATATTTAAGAACTTGACAATCATATTGATTGCTTATGGAGAAGTGATCTGGTTTGGAGGGAAGGTGACTCGATTGATGCTAGTCTCGTTTGGTTTGATGGTAAAACATTACAGGTTGGATCGATGGAATTTCCAGAAATTCATGCAGCTAGTCTAGGTTCTATCCTCCATAGTGGCCGGCTGGACCGATGTTTCCGATACACTTTCGGCAATTGTTGGACAGAAGATGGCTTTTACTGGTTATATCTGGATGGCTGCCAATTGTTTGTCTTCAGCAGCATTTGTGTTGTACATGCGCAAGCGTATCAAGCAAATCAATTTTAGGGATTTTGATACGGTGTATTACAACAATCTCCTATCTATACCACTGCTTATCATACCTAGTTTTCTTTTGGAAGATTGGAGCACCGAGAATCTGAATAGAACATTGTGCGTAACTAACTCAAAAAATTTAGTGCTGACTCGTTTTCTTCTTTTTCTTTTTCCTACAGCCCATCTGATGTACGCCAGCAGATGGTATTTGCCATGATCTTCTCTGGTGTTTCAGCCTTTGTCATGTCATACGCATCTGCATGGTGCGTACGCACAACCTCGTCGACCACGTATTCCATGGTCGGTGCGTTGAATAAGTTACCCCTCGCCTTATCAGGCATTGTCTTCTTTGATGATCCTGCTACATCCGCCAATATTACTGCCATCTTCATTGGTAAAGAGAGAGTCCTTAACCTAAACGAACAATAAGATTGTTTACACTTCTTATAGGGTTTGTCGCCGGGCTTGTGTACTCATACTCCAAAACAGTGTGTAACATTACCTCATCTGGGTCACATAGAAGTGTTCCTTTGACCGAGATTAACCAGAATGTGGACAACACTTCGAAAAGTTCAAATTAAAGTTTAGTGGGGAATAAGCGAAAAATGGTCAAGCTTCCAAATATGGATGAAACAGCAAGGTTCGAGATTATCGCCAAGTGTCATGAAAAAATGCCATTACTTTTTCTTCCTTTTACCGTATTTTTTCTTTCCTACGCCCCCTTGTTTTTCTTTCTCTTTCTTTTCCTTGAATCCTCCTTCTTCATTTTTCTTACATCGTGTTTGGTTATGCCCTTCTTTGCAGACTTTGTTATATCATGAATAATAAGGATGATGCACTATCGACCCGGCACAGTTTCCACTTTTCTCCTTTATCAGGACAAATATTGCCACTACAAACCATTCGACAACGGTTGTATGGGATCTGGCAATCGCTCACATGGCCTGTGATCTTGAAAATCCTAAAGGCCGATATCGCCGTTACTGTTGCATTGGGCCTGCTGATGATCGAGCCAATTAGGGAGAAAACGCAGGTCGGTATAGTATTTGCTTCGGTAGCAGTGGAGTTTGTCCACCCTTCAAAGTCATACGGCATGATCGCAGAGGTAAAAAAGCAAAAACAAGAAAAAAAAAATCAACGGTGTTTCTCTTTACCGATAACTCCGAACGCAGAGCATTGCTTTTGGTGCTATAATGTGCAGCGTGGCTGCAGGTTGGTCTTTATTGGGTACATATTGCGTATCGCTAGCTCGTGATCCAACCGAAACTCGTATTGCTCAACCCAAAATGTGTGCTATCGCTGCCATGTTCGAGTTCTTTGGTGCGGTCGGGCTGAATTATGTTCGGGTGAAAGTGGATCAAGCCAATGTGGGAGGTAACACAACGATTAAACCATGATGCGCCATCGGGATCAAAGTTCTCGTAATTGACTCTGAGAAAAAAAAAAGGTATGCTCTCGGCTAGTATCATGGTCGTAAGCTTAACGACGTCAATCCTCGATGATGAATGGTCGGCCAGAGGAGTGGTAATACTCAGACCCAAGACATATCTTAATCAGCATAGTCACTTAATCTCGGTCTGCTAGTTGTCTCTTTACCTTCCTGTCTTGATTGGGTTCTTTCTCGTCTTCATCGTGAATATCGCCATAGCACCAGAAAATTCGACATTGACCTTCATAGGACAACTAACGAAACTGCTTGAATGCTTTGATGGTATTGCACGACGTCAAGTGGATGGCTTTCTTCATGTAGGCATTCCAGAAGAACATTCGTTCGCTCGCTCGCATCCCGAACCCTTGGCCAAAATCCATCAGATTCTGGACAGCCATATAGAACCATTAATCAGCACCAAGCGAGTTGTACGTCGCGAGATCGGATTGAATTATATCGCCCCGGTAGATGTTGCTGCCTTGACGAAAGTGGTCAAGGCTATGCGTGTGCCCTTGCAGGGTATAGGTTTAAGCAGGGTCATGGAAAGCAATATGCGTAAAGCGGAGATCAGACATAGATTGGCGGACCGCTTGAAAACGTTTGCTGCGAGAGATGAACTGGACCCGCCTTCTGCAAGAAATAACGTAGAAGATAGCATACGAACTAGAAATAGCGAGAGTGATCTCGATACAGGCTCCGATTCAGAAGACCATGACGACTATGATCCTTATGGAGAGGAGGAAGAGCTACCAAAAGAAGAAGATTTAGGTCTCCATACTTCATCGTCATCCACACCGGACACGCGCAGCCATCCAAAAACAGTAACCGAAGGTAAACCCTATTTGGACGGTGAGACAGTTCGTATGGATCAAGCAGCGTTCACGACAAGCGCATGGAGAAAAGAATACAACGAGCTGATGAGTCATGCACGGCCACTTTATCTAGAGCTTGTCAGTGCTTGCACTGATGCTGTCGATGAATCAATTAAGCGCCTTTATCGGATGCAACGGATTGATCCTCGCTTACAAGATAAGCCATTTTTTTATCGATTTTTTCATAAACTGGATCCATTACCGGAGCCAAGAAACATAGATCCATCGCTGGCTCTTTTAGCAGCTATCGAACGATTTGACCGTCATCGACTGGACGGACTTGACCGTTTATACTCCTGTCAATCACCTCGACGAATTCTCTTTCTATTACTATTGTTCCAGTACAATGTACGCGAATATTGCGAGAAGGTGTACACGTTATCGTCCCTGATATATGAAATGGATAACGTGCGGACGAAGAGGCAGATATGGACTCCTCATTTCTCTCTTCGAAAATTCTTAAGGAGCAAAACAAAAACTGAGGAAGATTTTGACTTGGACGTACCTAAAGCAGTCGCGGAAAACAATCCCTTGACGCTTCAGCGAACGTTGACTCATCGTACGGCGATGCTAGAGATGGAAGAGCCCCATTCACGGTTATTTGCACCATCTCGCGGAATAGTAGGCCAGAAAGAATCGCAGATATCAGGAAGTGGATCATTGCGTGACAATAAGCTAGATCCGTTGACATACCATGACCCAGACGTGGCCTTTCCAGCTACCCCGTTTCAGCGGTTTTGTTACAAAATCTATGTGTTCAGTATTGATTACCTGTACACTACCGAGACGCTATTCGCTCTTCGTGTTGGCATTCTTGTTATGCTTCTCTCTCTTCCTGCTTATATAAACTCCTCTGTGGGTTGGTATAACGATGTACGCGGTCAATGGTCAGTTGTCGTAGCTTTGATATGGATGGGCCCGTCCATGGGCAGTAATTTCTTCGGGTAAAGAAAAATAGCTTATAACACACCACAACCTCGTTTATACCTAATCTTCCTAACAAATCTATTAGCACCGTTACGAGAACAGTTGGCTCGTTTATAGGTGCTATCTGTGCTATCATTATCTGGGAAGCTTCTCGTGGAACCGCAGCAGGAATCTTGGTATTGACATTTGTCTTTAACCTTCCATTTTGGTTCATATATATCAAGGGCCAATTCTGGAGACCGGCTGGCATGTTTAGTCTCATTACCATATCATTAAGTACGGTTCAATCCTGGAAAAGAGATGGTATTCAACTCTGTTCCTTTGTTTTCTAGTTATTGGCTATACCTACAATCATATCCAACAAGGTCAAACTTATACAATAGGCGATGTCGCATGGCAGGTGGGTGTCAAAACTGACTCTGTTCTTCTAACTTATTAAATCGGTCCTTAGCGACTTGTTTCGGTTGTGGTGGGCGTAGCAGGTGCCCATATTATGTCTGTATTTCCTTTTCCAACCACAGGTCGAGTTGAATTACGTCGCCGCATCGCCAGCACGCTTGGAGAGTTCGGCGCGTTGTATTCAAGTTTTCTAGCCCTTGTATTGAAAAATTCGCGTGAAGACGAAGCTGTTCGCCTGAGAAATCGTAAAATATTTGATGTATTGTCGCAAAGCATTCGACGGCAAATCAAAGGTGCGAGGGTATTACTGGAACAAAGTCGGTTCGAACCGGCACTGCGTGGTGTGTTCCCGGAAGACAAATACTTGCATATTCTTCAAATTTTGGACAATATTCTTCATATCATGCTAGCTATCGAAAATGCTATGGAAAAAACCAATGCAAGATGGCGTGCAAAGCTGGTCAAGAGTACTTGGAAGGAACGAAAGGAATTGGTAAGTCGAGGTTTTGTATTTTTTTTTCGAGGAATGCATTGAATAGGTACTGAAAAGAAACAATCACAAGATTGCTTCATTCCTAACGGCTTTTCAACTCGGTGCTAATGCATTGGTGAACAAAACCTCTTTGCCACCGTATGTCTTACGGCCGACGCGAGCAAGGCTGAATCTGACAATGAAAGTACGAACTTTGTCGCATTTCACTCCTGATCGCCTACGAGACCAAGATTTCACGTACTATAGTGCATATCTGATGAATTCGGAACAACTTGCAGTCGAGATCGAGCAATTGATCGCCACCATTCGCGACCTAGTGGGCCCCGATAGCGTCAGTCGTTGGCTAGACTATAGACATTAATCGCATCTTTTATACTATACCCTCATATTTTCGCAAACATGTATTATATTTAACAATTAGAAAAAATCAAAAAAAACTTTATACATTAAAATAGGGAAAACAAATGTCTACGATGAAAAAAGAAGAAAGAAAAAACAAAGAAAAACATGCAGATTTAGACTTTTCTCGTTTTGTTGTCTTACGCGCCCTTCTTGTTATCTTTAGTGGTTGCTTTTCGTTTTGTCACGCAGAAGGAAGACAAAGTTGTCTGTGTTGTTTTTGATTCTGCTGTCTTTGATCTTTTCGAAGCACGATTTGAGCTGGCTTTGCCGACGTTTTCTTTTTCATTATCGTCAATTTCCTCCTTTACATCTGATACGGATCTTTTCAATCGCAATTTGGCCGCGGCTAATGCTTGCTGATCTTCCAGCTTGAGTTCTGTCATTTTTACCCATTCGTCTGTACTACCGATGACTTCATAGTCAAAAACCTTGTCCCATTCTTTCGTGGCGGGAGTTTTGTTAACAAAAACAACGCAGCCATTTTTCGTACTGTGAATGGCACGCGCGGCTTGTTTAATAAATTTTTTCACTCCGGCGATTTTTAATGATGTGCCCATGATAATCATTAGATCAGGTTTCTTTTTCAAATCGCTGACCTGCAGCTGACCAATGGTTTCTCCATGGGGGTGAGCTTCATTGTAAAGAACGATGTCTGGTCGAAGAGTACCAGTGGCTAATTGTCGCTTGCCGAGCCTTGCGCGTTCATTGTCCACCGATTCACATTTTGGACACGCAGGAGGGTCCCCTTCACGGAATTGTTTTTCATAATCTGTGGTGAAGTTGTAAGAGGCCGCACATAGCGTACATTTGACTTTGTTCATCGTTCCGTGTAATTGTACCACAGGTAGATCAAGCGCTTCCTCCAAGCAATCAATGTTTTGCGTGTAACATCGCATCAACTGTCCTTTTTCGTTCAAATTGCGAATAAAGGTATGCGTAGGCGTTGGAGTAGCAGTATCGATCATTTTTTTCAATTCGGCCATAAACGTGTAAAAGCATCGTATCCTTTTTTCATCCCTGAAAAGCATAGCGTCAAACATTTCTGCACCTCGCAACACCACTTTAGGATGTTTTTTCTTGACCAAATTGTAAAGGCCATCTGCCGAGCGGAAATCCTGCAACGCAAAGATGTGGATTAGCACAGGTGCACGTGTATACGGAAACTAATAAAATAAAACTCACTGGAATTCCTCCAGTACAAGAGATCCCTGCGCCAGTGATAACCAGAGCACGCTTGCTTCTGGCAATACAAGCAGCAAGGTCAGTGACCAGCGGATCAATGACTTCTGGCGGCTCCGAAATAGCGATTTTTACTTTCATAGCAGATGTACGTGAAAGTATGACCGAATCAAAACGTAATATAAAGTTCGCCGCTGGTTCACGGAGGCAAAAACTGTAAAGAGTTCGACAACGAAAGGGCAACACGTGAAGTGGGTTGCCAAACGGCTGCTGAAAAAAATGACGGTGTCTTTCCGGTCCGCACTTTTCCAAGAAAGTCCGATAATTCAGTGTTTAGTTCGGGCAAATCGTGCCAATGGATTCCCGGAAAAGGAGAACCCGCACAAAGGTCATGAACATATTGTGCATGTTATTATTGAATTTGTAGTGCATTTTCTAAGGAAAACAAAGGGTTTCTCTATTAAGGAGATTTTCTAATGCAATATAATGTATGTCTTAAGGTGGAAGCGGTATTAATCCATACTTGTGCATGCGGATTCATTATTATCCTATATCAATTGGATACATAAATACACAGAAACACCTGTATTCTTTCTCATTTACGTATAAAACAAACCCTTATATTTTGCACGTGATAGAAATTGTGTGATCCCTTCATAGTTAGTCCTCAACTACCAAGCCATAGGAGCTCTTAAACTTCGTACAACGAAAACACCAACTGCGGGACGGTAAACATAAACAAGGGTGAATTAAATAAGCTTTGTTGGTAACAACTAGGAGAATGTCAAAATTAGAGTCGGTCAACAAGAAAGTCTTTTCATAGTTTGCTACCTAGGTTTGCCTTTTTCTCTTGATAAAAACGCAAGCCTGTCTTTTAGGGAGAAATCTATTAACTGGAACAGCAACACTTGTTTACTTGCTTTTGCATGGCATTGACCCGTGCATGCTGAGTCTATGCGTTGGATTGGATACCCTAGAATAATGTCTGCTTGTGGTCCAAGTGCACATGCGCTCTTCTCCTTAGTAACTATAAGGGGGTGAGGGTTAGCATGTAAGCAAGGTAGAACACTTTCTAACGTTTACTTAATAACGATTGACTGGTTTGAGGTCCTTAGACTTTATTTTCCGGACGGCAACCAACCCTAGCTATTCTCTAGAGAAAAAAGGACGTCATTTAAAAAGCATAGAGTCACGGAAGAGCTTACCTTGCAACTATCTAAACGATTTACTTTATATATTCACGATGTGAAATTGACAGGCATACTCCGACTACAGTACTTGTTAACTTTTTTGGCGGAAACATTTGTGCTGCTCGAAAACCGTTGCATTCGAGTGGCGCAAATTTCTTTGGAAGATACTGTGAAGGTATTTTTTGCCTAAGCCCTGACTCAGACTTAGAGACTCACTGAAATTCAAGCGGGGTGAGTCTCATGGGTTTTTTATGTGTAGATTGAAATTTTATTTTGCCGCAGTGGGCGGTCACATAAATAGGGGATTAAATAAGTAGACTATATCTATTCTAATTCTTGTTTGTTAAAGAGATTCTCTATACGTATACGCCGCAGTAAAAGGCGGGCGGCTGCTATTATGCGGAGGATGGAAAGGGACATTTTCAAAAACGAAAGCCCAATGAGATCTCCATATAGTGGTCAAGACTCCAGCAACAAAGGTGTCGAAATCGATATAGGTGATGGGAGCCATCGTCAAGGGAACTGGATTCACCGTTACCACGTGGGCGCAGGTGAGATTTGCAGGGGAAGCTAGGAATTGTTGCGCTAGCTGTGTCCAAACTGGTTTCTTGAAAGGGCATGACCAGACAAAATGGTCTTTCGATTCTACCAGCCCACAAATAGGGCAATTTGGTGAGGGAAACAGGCTGGGATCAATGCTGTGCAATTGCTGTCGGCTTGGAAGACGCGAGTAGTATAGTCTCCACAACACCGTGTGTGCTCTCGAGGGCAGAGATGCATTCCAGAACCTTTTCCATTGTATGATGCTGGCGCGCGGATATGTGTCAGGTAAGGTGTCCAGGGTCGGCAGTTGGGCATCCCGGAATTGTTTGCGGGAGATCGAGGCTAAGGGAAGACCGCAAGCGAGCAGAGGATGTATTAGGGAAGTAAAGTCCTGTCAAGCATAGAGCGGGGGAAGTGTCGGTGTCAGGGAGAGGTCCAAGCAATCGCTTAAAGGAAGGGGACAATTGCCAACTGGCATTGGCTTCTATTGCTCTGGAGAAGGCCATGGCTTTGTTTCGCTGCCGGCCACGTTCCGCGGACGTCCTTAATCTGAGGTGAGACAAGGAAAGATCATAAACGTACACATCTTTCACTAAGGAGTCACGCCAATCCGGTTTAAGACTAGGCGGGGTGTTACCCGAATATGAACAAACCCAGTGCAATGGGATTTCCTGTGCGGTGTAGTAACCAGCCGCTGGCCAGTTGACTTGTAGTCGCAGTGCATCAATTGCTCTAAAGAGCACGCGAAAGTGTCCCAAGTCAAGAATTGCGTGAGGTCTGCGTTCAGGAAATAAGGCTAGTAAAGCCGGCGAAGGGCATTGCCCGTAGAGAATCATACAGAAAAATATGTATACGGTCGCCAATGTCAGTGGCTGGTCAGTTGAATTGATCCCTAGCAGCGGACAGATCCAACGCAATTGTAACGAGTTATGGTGTCTCACCGGATCTAGTATTCCCAAACCTCCCTGTGTCCGAGGGCGAGTGCATGTTTCCAAACTGACGCGTGGGAAGGATTTACCGTGTATAAAATTGCCAATAAGGGAGCGCACTTTTTGTAGGAAGGTCAGTGGTACTGGTAAAATCCTAATGGTGTGCCAGATAAGACTAAGCAGCAAAGAGTTGGCAACTAGCGCTTTACCTCGGATTGACAAGGATCTTTGTGTTAATAATTGCGCATGACGTTCCAGTTTGGAGAGCAATGAGTCTAAAAAGGACTGAAATTGTCGTTTTGAACTGGTAATTGGGTAACCGAGATACACGGCTGCAGTCAAGGACGATTGATCATGCCATTTAGAGATACAGAAGCGATCCATGTGAGTCTCATGGGGAAAATACCTGTCTGGAGAAAATTTTCAATTTCCGCCTGCTCTGTACCTTAAAAGAGTTTATGCATTTTGGACGTGTAAAGTAGTAAAATAGCTGCATCAATTCTTTGTCAAATAGCTATATATAAAGCATAAAAAGGTTTAGTATTGTATTCTTTTATACCTTAAGCTACGTTCTGTTAGCAAAGGCTAATTATATGATTGCTATGTCAGTAGTTGTTAGTCATTCATAGCTGATCGGTTTAACTAAGATTGCTTCTCATACTTATTTCTTAAGTAAACATTCGAGATGCAGGATATCTAATGGCGTTTCTTTTAAGCAGAGTGTTTTATTTGTTTTCGAAATTTATCTAAAGATAGCTTCATTGCTACCCTTGTCTGCTCCAGTCTTCTAGCCGCTTCTTCACATGATGTACGATTTCTCTCGGCTGATTCTTCAATAAGTTTATACAGCTCTTTCCGTCTGCTAAAAAAGCGAGACTCTTTCCTTGACCCTCGCCAAGAAGTGCCATAGTTGTCTTCTAAAGACTTCACAGACGGACAACCAGGCAGACCAACGCTGTACTCTCGCCGGACATCAGTTACAGTCATGATATCTCTGTTCATCTCGTATAAAGGTGATACTGAGGTGGCGCTTGAACTTTGTAGAGACAGGAATTGGTCGTTGTTGGTTACTGAGGCCAGGGATGTTGACTGCAGGACAGAGGGTGAATCTCGGTTAAAACAGGCATTTCCCAGAGTGAAAAAGTTGGAGAAGTTCTGGTTAACCTTCTAAAGTTCAGCTGCATGGGAAGCCTGCATCGCATGGATTGAGGAGGAGAGAGATTCAAAGCCGGAAGTCATGGTAGAAACCAGTTCAGGCATGGCCAACTGAACCCTCTGGCTGGCGGAGAAGAGCTCGTGGTTTTCTCTAAGGGAAGCAAGTACTTGCTGTTCGAACTGCTTGTAGAGCTCCGTTGCAAACACCTCGCACGTCCAAAGGTAACAGGAGGGACATTTCTTCCTTAAGACCACGGAGTCCTACGAAGATTGGCATATCAGTAAGATGAATAACATTTAATGTTTTTTTATCGATTACCTGAAGAAATACCACTCGCAAGCGGGACAGCAGGTCCAAAAAGTTTGGTCCCGCGATGTCCTCTTGTACTCTATCGTTGGTGTTGAATTTTTCCTTCCAGAACTCAACGTGCAGGAACACCATGAATTGCAGGTCTGTGGGAGGGACTACAACAGCACGCGACAAAAAGTAATTACCTTGATGAGGAGGAAAGCCTGCCAAACTCTTCATCGCCTCAACTGGCAAACTTGAGACGTAGCAGCCGACCATGCAATCTGTTCCCCATCTGCCCACCAGTCTCTGTTGGTCACTTGAAACGTTTTCCTGGGCAATCATGTTTAATGCGCTCTTTCGGTTAGCGTGCGCCACTTTGGAGGTATGAATGCCGAGGTATACACCTTGTGCTGAGTCTTGTAGGTAATAGGCGTAAATCTATCCTCGTCCTTGAAAACAAAGGTTTCGTACCAGTTTTCCCGAGACGTAAAGTCTGGGAAAGGCTCGTTCTCCTAATGAAATCTAGAGAAGAAGTAAAAGGCAAGAGCACCAACAGAGCACAGCTCAGCGTCACGATGGCGAATTGACGAGCCATATTCGATCTTGCCGTGTTGATTCGTCTTGCCAAACGTAATGGTAGCCACCAAAGCAACGCACTCGGAAACTCCTTGATTGTCGAGTACCAGCGAGAACAGATCGGCAAACTGCATCCCAAGTGCAGTTTGGCTACGGTAGAGCATGGCGTGGCTAATAAGGAAACAGAGCCAGTCTCTGCAACCAACGGTATTATTCTTCTCAGTTAAGAAGTGACGGCTGATTTTCTCTAGTTCCTGTTTGGAATAGCCATCGTTAAGGGTATTTTTTCCTCAATCTTCATAGTTTTGTCTCTTTGCTCTGACTTTTTCCTTTCTAAGAGTGTCAAGAAAAGTTCTAACAAGCAGCCCTTTTGCTGGTCCATGAGAATTCAAGCCAAGTGCCTTCTGCTGATTTTAGATATACACAACAGCTTTGACGTACCCAAGAATAGACTCCTTGCCCAAAGGGATTGGAGTGCCATCTTCGTTTTTTCTAAGCTTTCGGCCGCGTTTCATGATATGCTCTGCAAGGAAATAACTTAGCTTCTGATCGGTGACAATTTCTCCGTCGTCAAATCGCTGGAGGCACCATTCCTGAAGCAAACAATGCACGTTTAAGTTCCATGTATTCCATATTGGTCTTGTATTTAGTATTACCTTCCACCCTTGTTGCTTAGCAGAATAAGCCTTAAGGGTATTCACGGGACGATGAACCATGCTTTGAGCAATAATCATTTGGCTGCTGTAATGCATTGCAGCATTATTGTCAATCATGCGTTGAAGACTTTCGTTGTTGACAACAGAGCGGGCGTTCGTTTGGTTGTTCATTTAATAAGCGAAGAGAGCTATATATGAGGCGCATTTAGGTTGTTTTATACGAAAGAGATGTAAAAGCTATTATGACTTACATTTGTTTCAAAATAGTTGTTAGTGAATGAAGAAAAATGCATCTCTTTTTGGAGTCTTTATATATTCGTGCTCGCTCTAGTTGACTGATCTTGAAAGCCTCGTCATCCGATGTCATTCTTACTATATCAAGACAGAAAGGTATCTTGGCAAATTGGTCTTTGCAAGGAAGAGAAGCTTTTTAAGAGATATTTGTAATTTGAAGGGCTTTTTTACTCTATCAGGAGGGGAAAGCGATCTTGGCAGAAAGAAAAGTCTTTTGTGCCTGATCATTTTATTACCATATTAAGACAGCGAGGTGATCTAGGCAGGAAGTATGGGGCTTTATTGGCTGAAAATGAGACTCAACTATATGAGACCTAGATGAGACCCAGATGAGTCTCAGAGGGGAAATACCAAAGGTATTTTTCACATTTTAGCAGGGAGACGAAAAAAAATACTTTTTCAAAAGGAAATCTGCCAAGGAGATTGCAACTCCGAAGGGGAAATTTTTTTGAGTCCCAGTTGAGTCTCGCGGTTCAGATACTTGTTACTGGTCTATTCAAAAGTTTTTAAAGATTTCATCCAAAATTGTTTGAAGATTTGGATATAAAGTTTGTAAAGAATTTACCAACACTGTTAGTAATTATCCTCTATTAAAATGTGATAATGAGCTTACCGGTGTGACCACCTGCGAAAGATAAACGTTAGTAAAACAATCCTAACTAGAAAAATTGACTAATACACTTGCCGTAAAAATCTAAACCCTTTCGGGTCCCGTATTCGTAGCGGTGATTTGTGTCGGCCGGCGGAACGCGTCCGGGCGCCCATGGCCGTACCATATAGATTGAGCAATGTAGAACATATTCTTGCTTGCATTAATATCACGATTCTATCGCATTCTACAGGTTTTGTAGTCTTGAATGCCATGGTGTTTGATACCATCTTCAGTAACCACATTGCATAAGCTCTTCGTTTTGCACTTGTGACAAATCTATTTGTATTTCATATTCAGTCAAGCATGGATGAAATAACATTGCCTCAGTTACCTGTGATGTGAGATACTCGTCTATCTTCACTACAAGCACCTCGCCACGAGCCTCGCGTCTCTTCAAAATCCTCCATAATTTGTTAACGGCCGCTTTTCGACGTCCTTTGTATCTGCACTTGTCCTTCCCAAACATCCCCGCCTCAAATACAAACAATGGCATCTTTCCATTATTATCCGGATTTGGTTGGGATTGCTTCCAGCTTCTGGCTCGACGGCTTTCATTTACTGTAGAACGCACGGCAGATAATGGCTGCTCGGGTATCCTATCATTGTGGGAATAATTAGTACTTTTATCCTGATATTTGTTCCTTTAACACCTTCCAGTGTTCATCTTCTTGTGCCTTCTACGCTGCTCGCGATTCTTCTTCCGTTTCTTTCGGTTTGCACCACGATGCTTCCGTTTCCGATAGTTGTATTTACGGCGTCCGTCTATCAAAATATTTGCCAACTCTTCTACCGCTTGTTGCCTGCCTTGATGGTCGCGGAACCGCCTCTCTCGGTCAATTTGGCCCGTAGAAATTGAATAACACATCTTTGTGCAGGAAAAAGTAATCCACTCGTCCATTGCATTTGCGGATATCGCATGTTTTTGCACTTGAAAATTACTCTCGATGGTATCAATGCCCTGATGTCGTATTTGTTTCAGTAGCTGCTGACCCCTTTGAGGCGACTCAGTCATGCAGTAATACTCTGCAGACGAACAGCGGCGGATTTCATGCTCTGTTTCACCAGCACCATATGACGCAGTATATAGATGCCGCACGCCAGGGTCAATGCCACACACACGATAATATCTGTTGATGTCCTCAGTGATAAAATCTTCGAGTTCAAGCTCAACTGTGTTAAGCTTTGCACTGCGAGCAAAGTGAAAAACAACACTAAAACCGTCCGTGCAGATTTCATTTGTGAACGTTCCGCAATTCATGCTAAAAGTGATGCTTAGCTTTCGTACATTATTCTCAGATAATAGGTAACTGACCTTCGGAAGCCGTAATTGTTCAAGTCAAAGACTTGGTTAAAAATCTCCAAGTTACCTTCATAGTCGTCTGTATCGTTTCTGACTTGAACCAACGCCCTCAATGCCTTTGCATTAATGGTGACGAAGCGAAAGTGGAAGGAAGGTTGAGGGGCTAATGAAAACAGCCTAGGCAAATTGCCTGATTCCTTGTCGTCGTTCTGTTGGTGCTCTTGCTCGTACATGTCTAATATAGGACGCAATACAGAGATACATACCCCAGGTCGTTCCGATAAAGCCTCGAGAGTGCACGTTTGGGGCATCAAGGGAATAAGAAAATCACGGAGGTTAACAACTGCAAGGAATAGGTCGAAGGACGCATTTTCCAAGCATGAGGGCCAAGCTGGCTCAACACCGGCAATGCTTTCGTACAGATAATCATACGTGATCCGACTTGCAGACGATTTAGATAGATCCTGCAGTGGGAAACAATAAGAATGTCATTGAATCAGGCATATAAGTTTCTGTTGCGCTGCCTTACTGGAACAAGCATTTGAAGCCTATGAATGATGAATCCACAAAATCTTTGTTGGAAATTTTCAACAATGTCGTTTGTAGAAGTATCTCGCAATGTCTTGCAAGCCGCAGAAAGAGCATCACTGTATCCAGTGAAGTTGTTTCTCGGGAAAACAATAGCAGGATGCCGCTCGCGAAATTGATTCCAAAAATCATAAATGTTGTCTGGCATATGAGGATTGGTGTTCGTCACAGAGATATTCATCACCAGTTGTGCGATCGAATATCAAAAGTTCTGTGAATACAGATACACTGGGATTTCTCTCTGGTTATATTTGATTATATATGCATTGACAAAGAATTGCATTCGGATTATAAGGTTGCGCATGAATTCCGATAAAGACGTGATGCGACTTTGCAAGAGAGTTGCGTACTCTGGACGCACGACATTTTGAAACGGTATTTTTCGTGAAAATCTTTCCACTTTGTTCCCATATCGCGCTTGTATTTCTTGTTTAATCGTACGGTTCCGGCGCTGTCGACGAGCGGCATCAGGGTTCGCGTTCAGCGCATCCCTTAAGGTACGTCGTTTCTTTTTTTCAGCCTTCAGTTCTTCTGTGTCAACCTCAGTTGCTTTTCGTTTTTTCCCAACTGCAGTAAAGTATCAGAATCAGTGTGAAATTATCAGGCGTTAGTAAGAAGATACTGACCTCGTTTATATGATTCATGAAGGCGACATTTCCTACTTGTCTTTAGTTTATTGCCGTGTTCACCACAATGAGGACAAGCAGCTTTTAAGTTCAATTTAGTATGGCTTTATGACAAACCTTTGTTTTTGGCCTCCTCTCTTTTTGAAGCTTTTCTGCCTTTTTTAAATGTTGCAAATAGCAAAGGTGGATAGACTAATATATTGACTGAAATGAAAAGACCAATAGAAAGTCTAGAAAATCGTAAAATAGGAAATCAGTCATTATGGAGAACGATTGAAGGGAAAGAGAAAGGAAAAGCAAAAGTAGACTTAAGAAAGAGGGATTATATTCTCGTTTGTCAAAATCATTGTCTTCTGTGACTGAGTACGAAGTAGATTTTGCCTTCGACAACATTTCGTTTTACACCCCATTCATGTGTACCTATGATTTGGAACCCACAGTTTTGCCAAACTTCATCTATTGCACAAGTGGTGAAAATGGATCCAAATAAAAACAATATAACGGTCAAAGTTAGAGAAATCGCATAGGAAGATGCGGTATGTGGTGCCTCGTATCGGGAACAATTGCTTGACTGCCGAAGAGAAGGGAGCAATCATTTGACGGCCACTGTCAGTAAGGTTTCATTTGCCTGATTTAGGAGGATGTACCAGTGTGTATGAGATCAGAATGAATTCATCTAGAGATGATACAGGTATGATGTGTCATTCGTGGTCATCATCTGCTCAAAGAAGGGCCATTGATACTATTCTTTGTACACTCATTGTTAACTTTACCACTAAAATATGAATTCATCGTTGTTTTTATTAGAAATAACAATCAAACTTTCCTTGATATGCATTCTGGATCGCACTTTATAAACAAAACAGGATCATATTTAGTGGAAGTTTTGAAGTCTTTCATTTTCTAATTTTCTGTCACTTATCGTTGTAATGACTGATTACGCCCTGAATAGTGGTCCTAAATAGGAAGTGCTACTCTCATTTGTTGAACACAGTGGGGCAGCTATGGGTGAGACCTCACGTATTGAGGAAGCTGATTACGGTAGAATAAACAAAAGTTCCGTGATCATTTTGTTCGTGAGAGAATCTACAAGATATTGAGAACAAGGGTCAGACCGTCGGGGAACCATGGCTTGCTTTAAATATCACGTAAGCCTCCATGAGATATGTTATAGAATTAGCCGAAAGTAGAAAGTAGAAGTAGAATTGACAGCCAGCTATCTAATTAGTCTGCGCTTAGAAGAATAAAGAAGAACTCTTCTTCAGCTGTATTAATTCTGACCCTGGAATTGTAGCCCTATTATCCTCTACTACGATCCTAATCTAGTAGTCAATAACAGTATGTCTCGACGTAATACTTAGTAATTCCAACTATTTACGTTGAAAATTACTACTGACTTTGTTTTGTTATTGTAATTGATATATTTGATAAAGTTCAACCTTTACTTACAGTCTTTCCATACATCATACAGACATCTGGCGTTTTGCATTACACAAACAAAATCGGCTACACTGTTTTTGGTGATATTTTCTAGTATTCTCAACTGGTTTAACCACTGGGTCGTTTAGAATTATCTTCTAATTAGTAGGATGGTTATCTATGACTTTGGGATGTAGTTGCACTTACCTCTGAAAGAACACACGCTTTTGATTCTAAATCTCTTATTGGAATCTTCATGGTTTGATTGGATGATTCTGCAAAATTTGACTCTCCGATACTTCAAACAATTTTGGGTGGAATCTTCAAAAACGTTTGAGAACCAGTAGGTCTTTCTCTTCTCTGATATCGTGACGGGCCTTTCTTCCCGTTCGTACATGGCGGCATCAGCACGCTTCAAACGAGCTATCAGCAAACAGCTCGCATCGTTAATACCATGCTCTGAGCCAGAACTGAATAACCTTCTTCGAATACCCTCTCAAAGGACGGAGTGTCAGTTCTCTCTTTCCCTGGAAAGGCTCCGTGCTAAACACCCGAATGTCGCCACGGAGATATCGCCTACAACATGGGCAGCACAGCTTGCCGATAATGTAAATACGTCTTGCATTCTGCTGGAACTTTGGAAGATCTGACTGGTTTGACTTGTTCTAGTTCCGCCCAGACACATCGATTGAGCGCGCCACAGCAGTAGGCACGCAACTTCAGTTTAGAGTACGGCAGACAGAGTTTACTAAACAGGTCTTGTCGCAAGTTCATCAAGAACACGATTCATACGGCTGGGCTCATGCGAAACATAAAGGAACTGTTGTTATAGATTACAGTTCCCCAAATATCGCGAAGCCCTTTCATGCTGGTCATTTACGTAGCACTATCCTCGGAAATTTTGCAAAGCGTATCCATCAAGCCATGGGATACAATGTCGTCGGCATCAATTATCTGGGCGATTGGGGAAAACAATATGGTACGAAACAGATAAGACATAAAGAGAGCCTGTTTTGACCAATTTCTTTTAGGCCTGTTAGCTGTAGGTTTTGAACGGTATGGGGATCAAACTCTCCTCGAAAAAAATCCGATCCATCATTTGTATGATGTCTATGTGAAGATTAACCAAGAGGCGAAATCAGACCCGAATATTCACGTCTTGGCCAATGCCTATTTCAAACGGATGGAGCAAGGTACTGAAAGGCATTTGTATGTACTTTTATTTAAATTCGAGTCGCAGGTGATCACACATCCTTGGCACAGTGGCGTACTTTGAAGGACATGAGCATTGCATCGTATGCCTCGATTTATGATCGCCTAGGCATCCGTTTCGACGCCTATTCGGGGGAGTCGGAAGTGAGCGAATATATTCCGAAAGTGTACGAACTGCTGCGGGATCGAAATTTGTTGACGAGAACAGACGATGGTGCGTATGCGGTCGATCTTCAGGAACACAATCTTGGACTGCCCGTCGTTCAACGTGCGGATGGTACTAGTCTCTATATTACTCGCGACCTTGCGAGTATCATGATGCGTAAAGAGAGATATGGATTCGATAAAGCAATCTATGCTGTTGGAGTGGAGCAAAATACATATTTTCAGCAGGTTTTCAAAATTGCGGAAATGATGTACGATAATATCGACTTGGAACATCTCAGCTTCGGTCGAATTAATGGCATATCGACTCGCAAGGGCACGGCGATATTCTTGGAAGATATCCTGGATGCAGCCAAGGACAAAATCATCCAGTATATGCGGAGCGACGAAGGCCGGGCTGCGGTTGAGGAGGGAGATATGGATGAGATTGCAGATACACTTGGTATATCTGCGATTCTTGTTCAGGATATGAAATCTAAACGCACGAAGAATTATTCTTTTTCATGGGATCGTATGACAGATGCTCGCGGTGACACGGGCGTCTTTTTACAGTATGCTCATGCGCGTGCGTGCGGGTAAGCAGAGATATTTACAAGCGTATGTACAAGTCAACTAACGGTATTTGCATTAGAATCGAGCGCAAAGCGGATACACCTTTTACAGTTGAATGTGATTTTTCATTGCTGAAAGAACGAGAGGCCTTTGAGCTGGTCCAGACCATCTCGTATTTCCCAGACCTAGTAGACAGTTCTTTTGCCTCCCTGGAACCGTGTACCCTGGTGAACTATCTTTTCAAACTTTCACATGCTACCAGTTTGGCAAGCCACCGTCTTCGAGTGAAAGGCACGGAGCTTGAACTTGCTAAAGCGAGGATGTTGTTATTTTGGGCTGCACGAAAGACACTTAGTAATGGGTTGACTCTACTAGGTATTCGGCCATTGGAACGCATGTAAAAGTATAATAGAATGTGTGGAAACAAGGCAAGCTTCGTAATATGACAGAGATGAAGCAAATGATTAGATATATCCCAGCTATCAGGAGAGCATAGAAATAGAAAGAGAACATGCTGCTGTCAGTAAAGACATCGAACATTGTTAAATAGCATCAATCATTTTAGCGATCCATTTATAGACTAGCTTTTGCACTGTGGAAAGTGAAAGGGAGGTATCGACCAAGTAGCCTTGCGTATATAAAACCATTGGAAGCGCCTGTTTGACTTGCGATAACAACAATCTAAAACAAATTATCCAAGAGAAAAGCGGTTGCTTCGACGTGTGGAAGCAGTCTCGTTGTAAGCTGGCTCTTTACCCCTTTTCTTCTCTGTTTTTCGTCGTAGAATGAACCTTAAACGGTTTGTCAGGAATGGTGATGTGAATTTTGGTGAGATAGCTGATTCTAGTGGTCCATAAGTTCAGGTTTGTTACGCGCATTGTCCTGATAACGCAATCGAACAATTACCAGAGGTAGACTGCGGTCCTAATCCAAAGATCTTATTGACCCATGTATGGCGCCGTTTCAATGGGGGTTGGACAATCCGATCTTTTGGTGGCGTAGGTGGCGGCAAGCTATGTCCTGTGATTTCAAGGAGTGATTCCCTAGTGTTTCGGGGATGCTGATTTGCTTGCGCAGCCTGCCTTTCTCGTTTTTCTTTCTGAACCGCTATTTAAGCAAAAACTTGCAGGATTATGAAACCTTTGCTTGCCTTTGGATAGTTCGACATTCTTTTTAGCAGTAGTGGCAACTGTTTTCGCCATCGACTGTGACCGAGAAAGTAGGTATTGTCCGAGAAAGACAAAGGGTCTTTGATTGCATCCAAATTGTTAAAGGGACCACTTGAAGAAGCGGAAATATAATGCGCAGGAAGCGGAGGTACGGGTTTATCGATCATAGAGCTCATTTCAACAGTTTTAGAAGTAGACATTTTATTTTTGTTGATACAAGAGTGAAGGGTCCAAAAGGGAAGGAAATAGATATTTGCGAGACAATCAAACACTTTATCCCACAGCGGAGGCTGAAACGGGTTGTGCATGCTGGATCAGCCATAGTGGGGCTATATGAAAAAGACGACTTCTAGCTAGGTGGGCAAGTCTTGCATGATTCATCTTCCTCTTTTTTACGATCTGAATGACCAAGCGACCTTCCAGGGGCGATAATATCTCGAATCAGTTGTTTCTACCAAATTACATAAGTCCACCGCCGTTTCACGATATGTCCTTTTTTTTCTCTTACCAATTGCTTGATTTCAGGAAACCCTTGCTTCTCCTTTCGGTCCCAAACAATAACTTTTCAAATTACAACGTTAATTCATCCATTTGGTCCAATTGTTATTATCCTCACCATCATCGGCTTTAATTGTAAATACGCCAACATCACTAGGAATTAACGCAAGTTCGCCAATATCAGATTCAAAGGTTGTTAACAATTCCTGTCCCATCCAGGCTTTGACCAAATATTTGTATGGTAAGTCTACAGCTTCTATTTACGTTGCGCATACCTGCACGCAGCATCCAACGACATTTCGGACAATACTATGAATGCAAGTTGAGCAAATGTCAACTAGTACAATCTTTCAAAGTAGCTACCTCTATGGAAATCCGTGGTTTATGAATTACTGTCGCCATTTGTGCGTTATTGAGGAAAAGAACCAAGGACAAAGAGCGGAAATGCAAACCTATGGCGTGATTATCCAATAAGGATGTTTCAACGGCCGCACTAGCAAAGCATCTACGGATACCATACCGTACTGCTGCCACACGTTTACATGTTTTTATGAAGAACATTTCTTCGACATATTCACATTGATGCAAGTTTCACTTAAAAACTAGCTCAATATGTATCTCTAAAAATAAACTTGCCATTAATTCCATATCGGCCGTATCACTTGAACAGTCAGAAACAGCCAACATGCACCAATTGCGGTAGCCATTATTATGTCTTAGTTGAACTGAAAGTGATGCAACGTATGCTGTTTATTGAACTGTTTTTTACGCTACTCTAAATAAATTTTGCGTCCATGCAAGGATCAAGTTTGCGCTAAAAGGGATAGAATTATGCGTCATTAGTAAATGGATTATGCGGGAAATATATTTTACTTACCTCAACTTGGTCCTCCAGTGGACACAAAATTCATTCGAGCAGCGTAAAAAATATGTTCATGGTTAGTAAATGGAAGGATAGCTTGACATCTTTTTTTACTTACCCCCGAAGGGTAATCCTACCCAAAGGTAGGGGCCGGCCCCGCACATGTGTCGGTGGGGGCGGCGAGAGAGAGAGTGTCACGGCTTCCATGAGTGGCCGGTCGAAGGTAACGCACTGCAGAGGACTTGAAGCGATGCAACATCTGGCGAGGACTTGGAAGCAGAAGGTAATGAATGACACTGAGCATAAACAGACAACATTTATTTTTCACTTACCTAGTGGAGTGCAGGGAGCTTATTCACATAACCAAGGTTGTTCGGGACAGAGGCCATGCAGGCTAAAGGATACAGAAGAGGGACATCCTTTCTGTACATATAATCAATGCGAAGTACATACCGGGGATGTTTTGGAGAACAGAGCCAAAGAATTGAAAAGGTGTTTTCCCTTCGCTTTTAAATAGTACGTGATTGCTGAAACCAAAAATCACAGTCATGGATAAGAAAATCGATGGATGTCTTATAGATGACAACAATTCAGAGATAAGACAACAATTCTGCCAAGAGTAAAAACGGATTCAGTCTGATAGAAGGTGTGGAACATCTGTAGAGGAAATGAACCCTCTTCGTTTGTTTCTATACGTCATTGTGCTATCATATCCGTTTCTGTCAGTTATGGTATCAGAAGCTGTCAGGGCAATGTACCCCAGTTCCGGTTCTTCTCAATTGTATTGCCTTATATTCCACTTTTATTTTCCCTGAATGTAGCTATGTTCTCCTTTTCTTCTATTATATCTTAAACTTTGTCCATTAGGCAATCATAAAAGATTGTATTGCTATGGAATGAACGGTTATTATCTTGTTATGGATAATGCGCCCATCCATACACCAGTCAAGGTTAAGCAGTTTGTCGAAAAAAGAGGATACAAATGTCTCTATCCTCTCTACTCTCCCTTTCTTAACCCAATAAAAGAGTTTTGGGTCAAAGTGAAGGCTGGGGTAAGACGGGAGCCCTTACGAGTTGACGATAACCGTCAAGAGCTTATTGTTCAAGCAGCGCGAAAAGTAAAGCGCTCAGACTGTCAAGAATGGATCAGACACTCTGAGAGCTTTTTTGTTAGATGCAAAAAATAGAGAACCATTTCTTTAAATAAACTCGTCTTACTGTGGTTTGAAACAAACTATCTCAGTGATTGTGAACATGGACAGGACTTTACGCAAAGAAGGGTGGTCTGACCGCAAATATTTCATCCAATCATGCCAAGGTGTTTTTTGGATTCCGCAAAAACTAGAATCCTAGTCTGCAAATAAAAAATAGAAACACGCAGACAAATAAGAAAAACACAGTAAATGGTAACTAGTCCTTCTGCACTCGCTTCGCTCCTTCCGTTACAGCCGCGTGCGGCTGCAGGAAATGGATTTTTGGCGACTTCTAGCATATGTTTACGTTAACATAAGATATTATTAAAAATGAAGTCTTTGTTTTAATGTAAGATATTCAAGAGGTGTACGTAAGTGACTGATATGATATGGTGTTGTGAAATAAAGATGCACCAAGTAAGATAAATAGTATAAAACTTGAAAAACGATCTGGAGACATAAGAACGTAAATAAGCCAGTATCGCTTGTACACAACTATTTCAGACAGGCAAAAAAAGAGCAGAATGAATGTTTGAAGCCTAGGTATCTGCATCGTATAACATAGCTTCTGAACCTTGATCTTACGTTAAAAAATTACAGAGCGAAGGACAAAGTTAGCATAGGAATGGTTACTTCTGTTGGCAATAGAATATGTAAGAAACAGAGATAAATTGGCAGTGTTCACTGAAAGTACATGTCTCTAGGAACAAAGCAATAGTCTTCCATATAAGGATCTTATCATTGAGCATTTTTATCGTATATAAAACGGATGAAGGTCAATTAGACAATATATTCAACTACTCATTGCACTTTTGCAAAGCACTTGACCCTTCTCATTACTGCTGAAGTTTTTACACAATGCCTATTTAACTGTCCTTCGTAATATCTTCTACGCACTTATTGCAGCTCAGCTCTCTTGACCCACACATCAAAATTGCATACACATACCAAATTGCTACTGAGAACAACAGGACCCTTTGGCCTTCTTGGAAAGCGTCAGACAATATCCTAAGACAAATCTATTCCTCTATTTCATTGCTGGACGTATTCTTTTATCCTAAGTAAAGACTTCTATATATATCAACTGAAAAGTACTACGGTCGAACCAGCTTGCAGGAAACTGGTTGTACTACCGGCAAAATGTTTTGCGCGCAAAAATTATTCGAAAATACAGTATACTTATAGAGAGAAGAGACAACTTTGAAGAACTTTTACGTTGAGGAAGGATAAGCAGACATTAGCGCGTTCTCTTTCAGTTTCCTTTTCAATTGCGACCCAAAACGCCGAAATTATATTATTTACTTGCTATGTAATGAGTAAAAGATTTTATTTACTTGTTGTACATTCAAGCACGAGCGAGACGAGCGTTGCGAGCCAACTGACGAGCATTGAGGCGAACAACCTTCTTGTCGGTGGCCTTGGGAACAACTTCATCCTTCTCGGTGAGAATGACCTCAATGTGGGAGGGAGAGGTCATGAAGGGGTTGATTCTACCGTGAGCGCGGTAGGTTCTGCGGCGGTGCTTAGGAGCCTGGTTCACAACAACGCTGGAGATGTACAACTCTTCGACATTCAAACCCTTGGCCTGAAAGTTTTGATTCGTGTGAGCTCCCTATCCATTCTCGATGCTTGTGTATCCAATTTTACCTCAGCATTGCTCTCAGCATTCTTCAACAAGTCAGTAACGAACTTGACAGACTTGACGGGCCAGCGAGCCTGGGTGGTACCGAATTCCTTAGCCTGAGCAGTGCGACCAACACCACCGTTGAAGCGACGAAAAGGAATGGCTTGCTTGTGCTCGGTGACGTTGTTCAAGTAAGCATAAGCCTTGCTCAACTTCATACCCTTGATGGCAGCAGCGACTTCACGGGTGTTCTTGAACTACAGACAAACAAAGAATTAATCAATCTGTACGAGTCATTTTGTCCACCATTAAACATACGTGAACGCGAAGGTAAGCACCCTTGGACTTGGCAGCTAAAAAAAAAGGTTCAAAGATATATGAATATCAACCAGACGGTGTACAGCACGCTATGCTTACCCTTGGCGGGATTGGCCGGAGTAGTAGCGTATTTGACCATGTTTGCTCAAAGTCTACAAGAAAAAAAGGTGAATGAGATCAGCCATATCATTCTCAATCGTTGTAACCAAGAAACATCTTTTTAATTTGTTTTCCCTCCATCCATATATGTAAGGATATATGCCTCCTAGCATCAATCCATCCATCTATCCTACTACACCATATTCCGTGATGCCTACCTTACTGGGAAAAGAGAGAGCTATACTTGTGCAAAGGGAACATCTTCATGAGTAGCCGGACTTAGAAGTGTCCGGAGCTGAGAGTGAGATAAAAGTGTGCCGGCCCGTATTTACAGTCATAATTTGAACAGCGCCGATCAGAAGTATTGGCCAATAAAACTTATCTTTGATTAGAAAAGTCACTTATTCCTATCCTTTGGAAGGAAGTCTACGCTAGTAAGCAATCCATACGAATAAAAATGCATGATCTATCATATTTTTCTCTGCTTAGACAATTGATTGCCTTAGCTTTTGGTTTTCTTGCGGAATAGAATAAATTTGGAGTACTGGAAACAGTTGTTGATCAGCTTTTGCATTTGGAGCGCTGGTTCCTGTGGCAACGCTTCAGGGTGGCTATGGCCTTCCCATACAGACTGAGCAATATAGAATGTTATTACCTTGCAATGATATCGCGATTGGCTCGAGCAAAAGCACTTTTAAGCCCTTTGAAAGCACTCTACTGTTTTCAGAACGCTATTTCACCGATAAATGACCATATTCGTCAACCAATGCGAGCTAATGTCATGAGCCAACAACGGTTAATGTCGGTCGCATCTGTTCTGCTCATTTATTGTGAACAACAGTAAAAAATTGAAGAGCAATCCTTAAACCTCTACAAGCTGCTTCCAGAGACTGCAAATCAGGATAGCGGCATATCTACCGCTTTTGACAATATATTGGATGAGCGAGTCCATTCCCTGATTCGAATTTTATCAATACCAAAAGGTACTTTGCCAATAAGTCTAGCAGATCCACGCATTTGGAAGATCAAGAATTAAAGCTAAAGTCCCAAAGACAACAAAAATGTCCATAGTGCCATTCCATATGCTGTGTACGGTAATACTAGCACAATATCGTCAGTCCAATACGTTGAATTTCTAGTATTCAAGATAGTTATTGTTCTGATAGGATCTTCTTGCCCTGCGCCTTGTTTGGCATTACGTGATGTTTCTCTTTTTCTCCAGGCAAATCTACTGCCTGATTTGCTTTTTTTTATTTCTATCCAGCTAACGAAGCTATACATTGCCAAAAAACAGAAGCTTTAAATTTGTAGAAACGTACAATGTTTGTTAAGGGCACCAGGAAAGATGAATTCGATTGTCTATATTTACTTACACTCCAAGCAAGGCCAGTGGTAATTCCGGTCGTGATGGTTGGTAACAGTACGATTTGTGCTAAAATTGACCAGGACACATGAGCCTTACAGATTAAGCGACCGCAAAGACAGGAACAAGTGTCAAACGTGTCTGAAAGGGTCGGTGTTTTGATATCCTCAAGTACTAACCGTACATCAGGCAGCATTAACTGCCTTGCTTCCAGATAATGTTGCCAACAGAGAGTCCATAAGATATGTTTTCGTAACTCACAGTTAGACACGACAAGCACGATTGTAGCTGTAGAGCCTTTTAAGATTACGATGCTGTTTTTGACGCAGGTACGTGCTTTATGACACAGTGCGTCTCCGACACCGTTGCCAAGCTACAACAATTCTCAGCCAGAATAAAATACTGATACAAGGAATATTTAGACACATCAAGCGCCTTATAAAAGCAAACTTATATGTTGTTCGACGCATCCTTTTGCGGTGAGGACCTGAGATAAGAGCTGCTGCCTCGATATCCACCATACTGTACGCTAAAGCCTTTCCACGCATTGGTATTTGCTAGCATATCTATATGGTAACGGACGAGCCGCACTGCAACAGAGCCATAGCTGGTAAAAGTAAAATTTATGGGTGTTTCCCTTCCAGCGAGTGAGTGATCTCCTTAAGCATGGTAAAAGAATATGTTTCGCTGTCTAACGTGATGGAGAGAGTTGTCCTTTTTTCGTCCTGGTACGTAACTCGCACGCTTTACTGAAGTAGTAAGGACAGAATCGATTGTTCTCAGAAGTTTGACAGCAAAAGGTTCACCCGGAAGAGCTTTCTGTACTGCAGTTCCTTTTTATACGGGAAAAATATTTTGCTTGCGGCGGATTTGCCGTGAGCTTATCTGCGGAAAGTGAAATATACACAGCCAATCCCGCTGCTGCAGACCCGAGCAAACGAAATTCGGAGGAACTATGGCGTCAATGAGAGGAATTTTTTATTATTGTTTAGTTTAAGTTTTTGTATGTGCAGCAAGTAAAATGAATTATGGTACAGTCGGGAAATAAAATGTAAGTGCGATAAATACAGGAGGCATGGATGAGTTGGGATAAAGGTATATGTTTCTTCAAGCGCGTCGGCGGTTACATTGGCGAGAGCAGTCCCTGCATTTCAAAAATTGCTGTGCTTTGCCTGGACGCAGAATGAAATAGCCACGACTTTGACCCGAGTGTTCAGTTTCCATCATAGCTTCGTATAGTGTACGTGTATCAACCCATACACTTGGGTACTCTACGCGAGCGACATCCATGATAAGAGTCATGCCTTCTGCCGTATTATGGCCACCAATAGGGCTGAAATGCGAATGACCACGTTGACCAAGTTTTGTTCGGGAGTAATTAACAACCATTTGACTGTTGGGATTGGAAGTAACATCTTCCAAAGCCTGAACAAATTCTTGATAACCCATTGCCGAGGCCCGTCTTGCTTCTACATCGCAATGTGTTTGTGCCAGACAGGTGAACTCATCGAATGGAATGCCATTTTGATAAAGCGCTTCTTTTGAGGAACAGGTCTTCATTTGTTCTCCAGAGAACCATCGCCAATTGCCCTTCCATATCCGCTTGGGATCAATTTCTAGTGCGTTAAGTGCCATAGCCACTGTTGAAAACAAGTAAAAAAAAGGTGAGCTGAAAGCACTTTCCAATAAAGTTTATACGTACATGAGCTCACGCCACCCAACATGGGAGAGGATTGTGCGGAAAAATTGCCCAGTAATTTGAAAAAGCTTTCGGCATGACCTTGATCCATCGCTCCCCGGAAGAGTCTTTTCCCTTCAGCCGAAGTAAAGTTGACAAGGTTTACTGGGCGTTTTGGAGGTTGTTGTTGGAAGGGAAAAGGGAAAGAGAAAGGGGAGGTAGAGTCGACAACAGTTGTGACCTGACGATGGGCTTGAGAGGTGCTTGGGAACCAACTTCTGGTGAAATCGTGTTTGTAAGCCAGGGGGAGTTTCAGTGCGTGTCGTGCGTGAAAAATAGTGCGGGAAGTCATGGTGAGTATAACGGAAAGGCGGGGAAAAGTGAAGGATTGTTTTTTATCAGATCGAACGAGGGCCCCCTTTTATATTTTTTTTACTGGACAAATATTATTGGTCAAAGTTTTATCAGATTTTTTTTTAAAATTCAGTCTCAGATTTCTCCATCTGATATATCGAAAAAAGATCAGATAAATCATCCGTTTCTCTGAATTCTCCGCTCGATGAGAAACGAGAACGGGCGTTCTTTTTTATCAGATCCTTTTCCTTCATGTTGTACAGTTATATCACATGCTTCAGCCCTTCGTTTTCTTTTTCCTTTTTTCCTTATCTCGTTCTACATTTCCAACGTCTAGACCCAGCTCTCCAGTTGCCTTTTTTTGAGCTTTTTGACGACAAAGAAGGAGTGGATGCTGTTAGATTAAACGTAGTCAAAATGTGGCTTTGTAAATTGTCGAGTAGCTATCACCGAGCAAGAGGAAAAAGAAAAGCCGAGGATGTCGGCGTTGCTCTACCAATCACAAGCAACTACTCAGAATCCCCTAGGGATCGTTTTGCACGTTTGCTGTTCTACGTAATGACACGCAACTTGCTGCAACGCTAGGTGCTAATTCTTTTTACTGACTGTATTTTTTAATTTAAGCATTACATGTTTTGGGTGGTAAAAGGAGAGATTAGCAACTGGTTCAAGCCATTTTTTCCCGTCATGGCTCATACAGCGGATGATGAAAAACGAAGATAAGTTTTTTCTATGTCCCCGGATGTCCGCGGAGTTTCCACTTCCATTTGTGCCTCACAGGAATTTTTTTGGAGTTACACGTAATGGTTGCGGGCAACCTCAACCGATGATTGCCGCGCCTTCCGTTAGGCCGTATATGCTTTTTCCGATGAAGGCATCTCTGTTCGCGTACATTAGAGGCTTGCTTGATATAATGAGACGACGCTTCACTCATATTATGAACAGATTTTGAGCCCATCTCTTCAAGACATATTCCAGTCCCCGGATTTACGTCTCCTTACCTGTTCAGCGTGTTGGCGGGCTTGATTTGCACAGGGTAAATCTCTTTACATCAGTGTCAGCAGCTGAATCAACATCCGCCTAGCGTAGATCTACTACTGCCAGAGCAAGTATTCTTTCACCATATGTTTCGTTTCATCGAACAATTTTTGAAAAAGTTGTTCGATTCCTTAGCAAATTTTATCAATTTTGAACCCATAAATTTTGAGTTGTTGCCAACAATATCCAGGAAAGGCTTCTGCTCGATTCTACGTGGCGATTTGCGCGAATCTTCTTTTTCTTACAGGCGTAATACATGCGAGACCTTTGCACCTGTCAGCTGGTGTGCTCGTACGCACAGGGCCTGTTTTAGAACAAGGTACGCCAAGGTTAGAATGATATTTTATATGCTTGTTTAAGGCAAAGTAGTCTTGATAAATTATCTATCGTTGGCATTCATAATAAACAAATCGATTATGGAAGAAGTATTAAGATAAATCAAAAGAACAGCTTGCGGAATTTCGGCCTTTGTGCATTTCCAACTTCTCTTCTTAACTTGTTCCTGTCGGTAATGCGCGTGCTGAATTAACCACTCATAGCAGTGTCCAATCCAATTACGTGAAAGCATGACCAAATACGCTCAGAATACAATGGTGACACACAGACTAGCAAAGGACGGAGATGTCGATTGTGTAGGACGTCGTCTGACGGCTGGCCCCAATAACAAGTAGCAGACGGCAAATATGCTGTCAGAAATATTACTTCCAGCATGGAATGGGCTATGTATCACATAGTATCCGACATCCCTCCTTAAAAGAACAATACCAAGACGAGAATAGCAGTGGCTTTGACGAAAGAACTACTGACAAATTGCGTTAGACTTTCTCGTATTCTCCACCAATAACCTGGGAAATCCGAACTATAAAACGGTCCACGTTGCCTTTACACAATCATAAAGTAGGCTTTAAGCCTATAGCTTCCCACTTCTTCTGGGGAATAATGAAATCGTGCCAAGCAGACGGAAAGTCTGTTCCCGAAGACTTCATCGGTGGACTTGTTTCCAGATACGCGACATTGTAATGTATCAGCCCTAAGTAGAAGGGAATCTATCGGAAAACACTGTAAAATCGTACAAGAAAGGCTTGTATCATTGGATGAGTCCACTGAAAACTGCCGCAACTACAAAGAGCAAGAAAGAATTTGAGAATCGGTTTTTTTGACTTAGATCGAGCGCTAAAACAATGAAGAAAATGCAACGATAGCGGAGATTGATGGTAAGCATTACTGAAGTTGTTCAAGAAATAACGGTAGTAACAGCTACACTCGTTGAATAATTCTTAGCCGTGAAGGCGTGTCTTTTGCTTTTGTATTGAAACAGGCAGTGTTAGTGCTAGTTCCCTTTTTAGACATCGTGGCCCTGGTAAAGGAAACCTGATCATGGGGTTACTTCGTCTAATTTCTCTAGCTCTCCTACGTGGTAGCGCAATATCCAAGCTCCAAGACGCATATTTTAAATGCTTCCTGTATCCTGGTATCTGACTCGAGAGAACCACGGTATCTACCGCTTGAACAAGAACCTATATGCAATTGGCAACCCAAGCGAGGCACTTATATAAAAATGTGGACTGGCTGCTTTATGTATGCCAAGTCTTCTAGGCATAATCAAAGCGTTAGACGGCAATCCCTTTTTACACCAATCAGAAATCTGGTTTGCGCTACACAAGCTGGAACTTGCCGTTGCCGCTCCCGTCTTTCCAGGCTGCTCCATAGCTTCCAACCGCCTCAGAAGGATGTGCCTTAAATTTTGTTTCTTCTTGGTTAGACATCCCGCTTCCAAAAGCAGTTAATGGTGTTTTCCATCGTTATCGACTTTAACTTTCTGTTTTCTCCAGCAAGGAAGTCTTCTGTTTGCGTTTCTTGATCTAACGAATGATTCAGGTCTTAATATATCACTATAGGTTGTCATCAGTTATCATTGACTCAGTCTATCGTAATAGCCGGAGCATCATTTACCTTTCCTGAGGCGGTTTCGTCCTCTCACAACTATCAGCCGATTTATTTGGCGTTCACCTACCCGCTTATCTTTCTTGTTTTTCCGATTTCGCTTATTTCTTTCTTCGTCTTCGGTCGTAAATTTTGTCGCTTTGATCAGTATCTTTGTGATATCATCTTTAGCGCGTTGCCTCCCCTAATAGTCGTAGAATTGTTTATGGCATCTACCAGAGTGCTAAAAGCCAAAAAGCTTCCCATGACGCAGAAGAAGTATCGTAAATACTCAGAATATTTGGACGCTGCTGCATGTCTTTGCGATTGGGAACTTCAATTCGATTTCTTTCATTCCAACCACCTCCTTTTCCTTGTTTATTTGATGGTTTATGCGGGCGTACACTGCTAAGGCATAGTATTCCGCAGTGGAGCAGCGCCGAATCTCATGGCTTTCTTCGAAAGAGCCATAAGAGGCAATGAAACAAAGCACGAACACCAGGGTCCAAAGCTGTGGGGCGAAATTATTCCCGAACTTCCTCGATATTCAAGTCTTCAAGTTGGGTTACCTTCATCCATACTTGTTCTGACTGGTTTGGTGCGAGGAAGCTGAAGATGGACAGAAAACCCTTCTGTGATAATTTTATTTCAGATTGTTTTGTTTTGATTCGTTTGTAACCAATAGGTCTAACTAAACCATGGCTTTGTTGATAATCGAATTGTAGCTTATCTGCTAAAACCTATATCGATCAAGGTCGAAACGCTGATTAAACAGGACAAGATTGCTATCACAATCACCGCTATTTCATAAGCTAATTAACGCAAAAGTCCACAACGCTTTGGAATTGGCCGTGACAAAGTGTCATTGAAACGATGCAAGTGGAGCTAGTGAAAAGAGTTTGGGTGATGATGTGCACTGTTCGCGTTGACTGGTGTTGTTGTTTGCAAGCTTCATTAGAATTGAGGCGCCCTCAGCCTCCTGATGTAGCTCCATGTGCAGTGCTATCTCTTTAATTGCATTCTCGCGAACTTCAATACCTCGTTAATTTAAATAGATTTCCAGGAACGAAGGCAAAGTAGTAAAGCGTGTTTTTGCAAGAGCTGACATTCCTGTTAACTTTCAGCCCTTTCTAACTTCAAGCTGACTAAAGGAACAGAAACCTTGAAATTTAAGGGGATTACTGTACTTTGCAAGGATGTGCCAGAGAAAAGACATGTATCTACCAGGCGATGTTGCCAATGCTGCTTGTTCGTAAGGGGGAGAAATAGCTACTTGTAGTTCATTGATGATGTGTTGAAAGGAGTCATCAGTATGTATGGAAACTAGGTTCATAACATGAACTGGCCACGTAGGATCACCATTTGCTACGGCTTGAAATGGGCGGGCCTTAACCGGTGGTGTCATAAGTGGGCCGGGTCAGGATATTGACCCATGGCCCGCTGGGCTGGGCCAACGTCTTAACCCGGAGCCCAGCACACTAGGCCTATCACGCTAAGATGGGCCCATTGACCCGTGGGCCAAGTCGGGCGGGCCATATCGGGCGGGCCATATCGGGCGGGTCAAATTCCGAGCCCTACCATTTGCGATAACTTCTATGATGAAGTTCCCAAACTACCTCTCGAGCATGGCCCGTACTAAGTTACTATAATATTATATTGATAAATTAAGGTTAACCAAGTTGGTAATCGAACTTACTAGCACGAGCTTTTTCAATCTCTATAAAGGATATGCTGCTACTCGACCGTAGAAATTGTCAATAATATGCCTTGTATAGGCCTCTGCTAAGGAGAGTCAAGCAGTCGCCAAAGCGTTACTGTAGCCAACAATTCCTCGGAGCGGGTACATAATCTCAGGATAACGCCGTTGAAACAGTGACCACTCTTGCCTAATTGATTCAGGAAAGTTTGGGTTCGTATTGGTGATTCTTTTGCAAAGAAATAATTGACAGACGGAATACCGGAAATTTTGCGAGGAAACATAGGCTGGGGTCTCAGCACAGAAGTGATTAATAATATACCAATTGATCAACATCTGTGCTCTGCATATAACCTTCCTATCAAACCAGAGAGTGTTGCGATTCGTGCTCATTATCTGTTTGAATCTTCTCGATGCACGATAAATTCATATGGCACCACTTGCGTGTATATTTTGCTATATGATTTACAAAGTTCTTTGATCTTTCCTTTGACACTGTTTTTGTGATTTTCACATCTTGAAGGTCCTGAAGTTGAATGTCCAGTTCCATGACAAGATTCAAACCCTTAATTTCAAGTTATTTAGAAAACTAAAAATACCAGCATTTGAAATAGGTTACCTTTGAATAACCTAAACCTTTTACCTTGTCGAGACTTATGCCTTCGGACACCACAATCGAACAGATGACTGCAAGTAAATACTGTAAGAGAAGCATTAAATCACAATAACTTGATCTTGTGCTTCCTCCCTCTTCTCGTTGGTTCTTCTTGATCCATTTTTTAAATAAAGAAATACCATTCGGGTATAGATCGCAATAGAGGGAAATCGACATTGCTGAAGTAAGCCAGAAGTCAGTCGTTACCAGATGTCGAAAAAATGAAAACGTGTGAGAAAAGTGAAGACGAGTGAAAAAGAAAAGGGTAGATCTCTTCTCTTTTATCCATTTGCGGAGAAGGAAAATAGTCAATCATTCAAGATGACAATAGTAGAAACGCGATAAATATGGCTATGATTCTAAACGAGAATTGTTGTGGAAGACACGCCAGCTAGAAGGTCCTCCGAACTTTTTTAACGTTTAACGTCTACTGGTCGTAATGACTAATGATGAATTTAACAATAGATAATTCCTCAAAGCCATACAAGGTCTTGGCTATTGGATGGAGAAATAAAGGGAAACCGGAAAACTGAAACACACAGAATACTCGCCATTCCAGGCCACATGTACCCTAAAAAATTCTCGTCCATCATTTGTCGCTTATGGTGGGTTAGCTTCCACGCTTGGTGCCAGTCGTAGAAGCCAGAATTATATTTTCTCACTAAAAACTTCCGTCTTGTCCTTTGTATCTAGTATATCACTGACACAACGATAAAAACAGGAATATTACTTCGAGTTAACGATTTCTAGTTTATTCCTGGTGTTATGATTTTCTTGGGTCATCCATAATTCAAAGTCTTGGTTTACTCATACACTCTCGGAAATGATGAAGCTATAATAGGTGTTTCTAACCACAGTTGCATAAATACAATCATGTAACATGGCAAACAGAAGATGCAAGGATGATCGTAATATCAAAGGCCTTCTGACCTGTGATTCGTCGTAAATCGCCAGATTCCTTAAAGCTTCACCTTATTTAATACTCTTCTACGCCTTCCACTGTCTTCAATATTCTTTTACAATCATTTGGGTATCCTGATGTACGCTTAATTACATGATTATTAGCACATGTTTTTGATTATGCCATTGTAGTTATATATTCACGCTACTAAGGGAAAAATTATCCTTGAATAAGCCTTGAAAACGACATTTATTAGGACAATCAAGGATAAGATCATAATTTCTTGTCTCGCTTTTGAAAAACGGAACAATTGGATGAGTTCCTCTGTTACTCTTTGCCACGTTAGCGCAAGAACGGAGTCAGTTGCGGATAACTACAAAAAGCATACAGTAATGGCTGGTCAGAAATGTAGAATGAAAGAATAACGATTTACCACTCAGAAGAGGAGAACTGAAGGTCTCGATATGATTGACCAGAGTTAACTCTGTTGGAGCCATGTTTAGTTATGGTCGATTGCTCTTTGTCACGCTACAGCTGCGATAGTGTACCGAGCTTAGAAGATATAGATATGTACCGAGTTTTGTTCAGTTCTTTAACACAGCACATCTTCAATTTTGGAAAATTGTCCTTGAATAATCCTGATAAATGCAACTTTCAAGGCTTATTCAAGGATAATTTTTTCCCGTGGTGTAGGATACTGGTGGCCAGCTTCTTCCTTGTCCCCGATGCCACAATAGGATACACTAGTCGTAACCATGCAATCCTATGCCTCAATGCCCATCAACGTCTGGGAATTCGGCCCACTATTGCCGACCCCATCTGGAAAGCATTGAACAGATTGCCCAAGACCCACCACGCAAAGCCTCCCAACGATGATGTTGGATACTGCTTTGGCCCAAACTGGATATGCTCCTATTGAAACGGGACGTTCTTACACATTCCGATGGCGATTTCTCTTCTTCCGGTGATAAGCCTCTACTTCCGCATCAGGACTTTCTTGTCTGGTTATCCTCTTCAAACTCCCTCCCTCCTCAGAATAAATCCACTGCCGTTCAGACCCCTTATAAGATTTTATTTATTTTTATTTCTTCTTTCTCTTTTCGTCGTTCTCAACACTGTGCTTCTTTATACAATAATTTCTGCCATATTTCCCATGGATCTCTCTTAACTCCCTCCCCTTTTGTTCCCTTAAACGTCTCCCCTTCTACCTTTTTTTCCTGGTGCCGTGACAGGTTTTTTTCAATCTCTTTCCTTGATGATGGATTGGACGAGAGCGGACATATTGCAAGAGACTGCGCTCAATTTTCGTCGTTAAATAAATTCAAAGTTTCATCTGTAGTGTAGGATATGCAATCAGAAAGGAACATGCCCTCAAAGGAGCAAGTTTGATAAACCGTTTGTACACTTCGGAAAGTAATGCCGTTGTGCTCATTTTCCTGGATTTCGCGTAGACTACTTGTTTCACGAAAGTTGTCTATTAGGCGGTCTGAAAACTGACCATTGTTTTTCACGCCTTCCTTTTTATTATTGCTGTTTATCATATAGATGACAACATGCAAGGCAACAGCTAGATGAGATTCATAAATGACCTAATGTATCAGGTCAACATCAGTAAATTTATATGATTGTTAGAAATTCCTCTATTCTTTTCCTTTTTTTTTCTTTGCTGTCATTTTCGTTTCCTCGGTTTGTTTCTCTCACGGAAGATTTAATAATACAGTATGTCGTAGTCGATTTCCGATACTAAAAGCTTTTCAGTATGTGATTGCTCTAATGCGGGATGTTTTTCTTACAGTTAACTGTTAGCCTCTGCAAGCGATATTTTTCTGATGAGATTTATCGAAAATGCATGTCTTATACAGTATTTCCCAAAAATAATTTCGCAAACTACGAAAATTCAAGTCGCAGTCCAGTGGAATTAAATGTCGCAATGAATGAAATTTGTATATGCATTTGGAATTCACTTGGGGGGGGGAGATGGGTATGCGTTGTCAATTTTATGACAGGTATGTAAAAATTGGTCAATTCCAACTCTTATAACACGACAACTAATGTAATTTGTTAGCGTCAAGCCCAGTTTCCAAAATGCGCCCAAGTGAATTTGCTAGATGCGACCTTAATTTTTGGAAGTTTGTTGTCGATTGACATCCCTCACTGGCTGTTTCCTTCCTTTTCTCCAAATGGATAATTTTAACCGTATGTCACAGCTGTTGGACTTAACCGACGCTGTAGTTCGGTAGGCATCCCTTTGCTTTAGTTTTTGTTTTTTAACAATTATTTGTTGCTTTTTAGCCTAGGATAGTTACACTACAGGAGTCCTTCGTGTCTCGCAACGATAGTTATCCAGTATCTTGGGCGATAGAGTGCAAAAGCCAGTTAGGACCGTTCAATATTCCATTTTGTAAAGTCGCAAGGCATTAGAAACTTGCCATCCAGCCCATTTGTTCAACGAGATCCGGGCCCGGAACCTTCTCTTTCTTCAACTATTCAACAACATGAAGGCGTCGAAGCTCTGGCAGTTCTAGGTAAGAAATTGATGCAATCGATTTGATTGGCTGATGTTCTCTAAAAGAATTGGTTCTCTGGGTGCCCATACGTGACCGGAGAAAGCTAATGACGTAATCAGTGCGATTCAATTTTCCGGAAACAGAACACCGGATTGATTCGCCTTAGTACCCCCCGTCCGCAGTCGCCAAAAGAGAGAAAAAAAAATTTAGCGTCGTAGTTTTTTTGTTTCTGTTGCCGCGACGACGACGTTTGCTTTTTACCTTTTCCATCGTGTCCTCGTAAGACCTTCACCACCAATCTATCACAACGTAGCCGAAACATATCCTCTTCACTATCCATTACTCGCGCTTCTTTCTCATTTATTATTACTAATCCATACAGGACCTTTCCCCTCCGCTGTACATACTTCATGACGCATTTGGCTTTCCATCTTACCACTTCTTTTCCTTTATAATTCCCCTTGGTATTCTTCTTTTTTTCTCATTTCCATACTAGACCTCAAACTCACTTATTTTCAGTCCAAAAAACTCACAGTAGAAATCCCTTCCAACTTATCTTTGACTTTTTTCCCTTTGTCCAAGTCTTCTTTCGTTTTTATTTATTTATATCAGTCGTTCAATGACATTTATCTCCCAATCCAATCTTCCTACAAAACAATCAAAAGCAGACAGTTTAATCATGGATACATCACCCCGATCTGGAAAGAACTCCTCTTCTTCTATTCGATCAATCGCGAGAAATGGAATCAACAAGCCGAAAATGGAAGAGGCCGCTTTTCAGGGTTTAGGCGATCCGGAAGAGGACAGAAGAAAGCAATCTGCTTGGAGTGATACGAATACGGTGAAGAAGAAGGTCATTTCACCAGCTTTGAAACCTGAGGACGATCCGTTTGCAGGCATGAATCAGTTTGTTGACTATCAGCAAGAAATTGAACGTCTGAAAGCATTGGTGCCTAAGGTTGAAGCCAAAAGACGCACATTGGCACGACCTAAATCGACTGGCTCCGAACCATCATCATCACTTCGACTTGGCCGTGGTTCTTGGAATGATTCCGGTCCTCGTCCCTCTGGTAAATCGATCTCAACTAAATCTGTTCCGCCAAGTGTCCGCCGAGGACCAACTTCACCTGTGTCACGCACACGACCAATGTCTTCACTTGATCTTGCGTCGGCTACGAAAGCCAAAAGCCTGGATGGAGTTATTTCGCCTTCTTCAACCTCTCCTACTTCATCTGGACGTATTACACCTATCCTATCACCAACGATCGAAAACTCCACAACGTACAAACATAACCAAGTTGGATCTCAGACTCCGGAAGGGGAAGATGAAGCATCAAGCCCAAACGTCGTACCAGCGATCACTGAAGAAGAGAAGACTCGTTTCCTTGAATTTGTACGCAGCTGGACTGGTGGCTTAAAAGGCTGGGAAAGCCAAGGCGAGATTGAAAGTATGAAAAAGGCAGGCTCTTTGTGGGCCGAAGAGTCACCCTGGGATTCAACCGCCTACCGTCGATCAGAACCACAGCGTCGAAACTTGATAGGTCATCCCGAGCAAATCTTTTATGATATGTCAGCAAGCTCACCTCTTACACTGGGTAATGGAAGAAAGGATGCTCATTGGCAAACGCCGGGAACGGTGACACCAATGGACACCGAAAGTTTTATGAACTTTCCCAGACGGACCGCGACTTTAGCGAGCCACGGGGGTATGCGGTGGAACGAGGAGTCATCGTTACACATTACGAATTCAGCAGCGATGCAATCTTACTTATACCGCGAGGACCAGCCACCCAAAGCAGATATCTTTCGCCAGTCTATCAGACAGCATGTGGGCACCATCGGCGAAAAGTATCGAACTACCCCCCCTGAACACGGAATTGTCCGTATGAATGGCAATGGCAAAACACCCTTTGGTGTATTTGTTATGTAGCTTTTGTATTTAGCCTTCTTTTTCTTTTTTATTTCATCAAACCATTATATTTTCATAAACCCTTATTCCTATTGTTTTTTCTTTCATGCTTAAATTATCGAAGGAATTCCAAATTTCTCGGCTGAGCTAATAATCTTCACCTAATTTAACTGGTGGAGTTTCATTAACGAAATGTATAAAAAAAGATATGAAAATTTCTGGACGTTGGAATAGCACAGCTCAACAGGTCACACAGATTTAGACTTCGTTCTTCCCTTAGCCGATCAGTGGATCAGACCTATGCAGTTAAAGTTGGCATGCCACGTTGTGTCGTATGTACATGCCTTCTTTTTGTATCAATCAAAAGGAGACGGACCTCAAGGGGAACTGAGCTTGCAGGCACTAAAATATCAATGTTCGGATTAAACAAACATGCATATACCAACAAGAAAAAAGAAAAATAAGAGCATGCGAAAGAGTCATATGAAGGATAATCAATACTAACTGAACTTCTTATCATTAGATTTTCATAACTAGTACTCATCGTTTGCTATTCTCGTTTTCATTCTTTTACAACACTCTTTCTTATTCAGAAGACCAGCTTGGGAAATGAAAAGTAACACATTGCTCTCATTGAAGACGCCATATCAATACAATCGTTCTCTGTTTTCTTTTTTACCTTTTCGGTAATAGGTTGAGATAGATGTTAACTGCATCCGTTGAGTTCTATAGAAGATGACCGCCGAAATATTAGTGCAGTGAATGATTGGGGAAAGACGACGGGGCGAAATCCAATTACACCTCAGCTTGAACTTTTATCTTTTGTGACGCTCTCCTTACTGAACAGTTGAGAAAAGTAAAATGATCGTCATTAAAGATACCATGGTAACCAATGCTAAGATAAAGACGAAAAAGACTATACTCTCTATGCTAGTTAGACACCATGAGAACCGCAGTAAAAGAGAAAAAGAAAGCCAGACAAGAAGAAAAAAAAAGCTATGAGAAGCCAATTAAAAAAAGCAAAAAGAAAGGCCCAAAAAATAGTCATTAATTGCAACCTTTTTTTTTTTCTCTCGGGGTCGTACTACGTTTTTTCCTTTCTCTCTTTTTCTTTTCTTCCTTCCATTTCCATTATTTTCTTCCTCCTTCTTATTTCTTCCAACAAACTATAACAGCAAAGACTACATCGCCACACATACATGATAAAAACTCGACAAGAATTATAGATATATCTTAGACAAACGAAGAAATTTTTGTTTATATTATGCTGCCTTTTCGTTCAGAAAACAACAGCCCCCGAAATGATAAACATGAGCAAGGCTATATAGCCGACGACCAACACGACAAGGATGAACAAGAACGCTTCTTGCCACCGCGCCAACAGCCCTTTGATGAACATCAATTACTCACTTCATCGTACTATCCTACGCGTGATCAATCATGCATGTTTATGCAAAACATGGCTATATCTCATCCTCAATACCGACAGCAACAGTTAAAACAATCATCACAAAACGTTACATCAGCCGTCTTGCCATCGGGCGGGTTAGGTATCGAGCCATATACGGCCTTTTCGTACGATCCGAGAGGAGACACGAGTTTGGCCACCGCCATGGTCGGCGCCTCTGGAATCACAGCTACTTCCCCCAACCGATTGTTTCCTGATCAAGCTCTTTTAACCTCCAGTAGCAATCATAGTAATAATCGTGTTCGAAGGCAAGAAGACGTATTTGGCGAATTGATCTCCATGGCTACCAGCAAGGGAAACGACTACAGTAGACCAAAGCAACAATTTGTATATGATCAATCATATCCCAATCTATCATGGAATAACTCCCCTGTCAATAACGGTTCTTCTGCCTTTAATGGCTGGGAAGCTATACCTCAAGAAGACTGGTAAGCCTCTTGACTAAGGGGTACTAGAGTGGCATACAAACATTCGGATCTTATCCGTTCATCTTTAGTCAATATGAGCTGGTCGTTGTTCAACAACCGCTAAGGGCTCGCATGTGCGGTTTCGGCGACAAGGACCGACGTCCGATCTCACCGCCTCCTATCCTACAGTTATTCGTTAAGCAAAAAGAACATATACTAAATCCCATGTAAATACTAAGACCTTCTTTCTGTTAATTCGCTATCGCTGGAAAGCAATCGAACTCTGCTTTTCGCAATAGTTTCTAGTGGTGAAACTATAAGTCTTGCTAACTAAAGCTTTAGCGACGTTGACATTTCCTTCCTTGTGGTTTTATGCGATAGTTGGCAAGAAGACGGTAAAACAGAAGCAAACTTAGTCCTTCATCCTGCTTTCCCTACAGCAGACATGTCAAGTACGTTGAAAATGCGAAATCTAGTCGGTAGCTCTGTAGCTTCGGCCGTCAAGCTTTATGATATCCATGGTGAGCTCGGTATCTTTTTTGTGTTTCAGGACATTAGCTTTCGAACGGAAGGACGCTTCCGCCTCGGTTTTTCGCTGGTTAACGTCGGCTCGTAAGTCGTTTGATATTATGCGCAACCATCAATCTTAAGTATACACACATACCCACCCAAATCTACGTACATACATACGCACATTCATGCACAAACACAAAACTTTCAATACATCCACTTTGACACATACATCTACAATTGTATATAATCGCAAATCCAGACCGTATACACGCACCACAATCACCAATTCGTCGCCAATTCACGTTCCTGCTCGGGTATACACTGAACCTTTTACAGTCTACACGGCCAAAAAGTTTCCAGGCGTTGTCCGTAAGCAACACAATAAGCACGCGACTCTCACAAACGAAAGCTTACCGCCTTGTCCATTAGAATCGACACCACTCTCACAGTGCTTTGCAAAGCAAGGTATCAAGATTCCAGTACGACACAAAGAAACAGACCGCTCAAAAACGGATGAAGAAGCATCAGAATCAAAAGACGACTAATAACACCAAGACAAAGAAAGAACTCTGTATAATCTTTCGACAGCATACATACCTAAGGGGTTTAGATAAAAGCAAAACGCAATAAATGTGGACATCCATAGTTTGATACATCATATTCGTTGGTAATAGTCCCAATTGAATTCTACCAAGCTGCACGGAAACGTAGTGTTGTTTTCATCATGATTACGGTCAGTTATGGCTAATGACTCGTTACTAATCTATGGTTAGCTTTCCACTGCAGATTCGATAGCTAGCAAGTTTGCTTCTTTCTGCTGGCGGCATTTTGGCAACAGAGTTTCGAAAGTAGACAATTCTTTGAGCAGTATCCTAATGACGCTCGTTGGACTCGTTATTGAATTCTTCTTGTGTTTGATTATACCTACATATTAAGTATAACTTACACTTGTTCACAGGAAACGGACGTTTCGCTATAAAATAGTGCATTGGATTATCGGTATCATCTCTCAGACTTGTCGTTGTCTTTGGCCGGTCATACAAACTCTAGAAATACGAAGTTTAAGCAACCGATACATGTTGCGGCTTGTTTGCTGATAATACAAGCAACTACCTTTCTTTCAATGCTATCTTTCAGACCACGCGAGATATCCACGTGAGCGTCGTTGTACAAATGCCCGGGAGCGATGGCGAGCAAACACAGAAAGAAGCCGATTAGAGCAAAGGTGACCGATGTTTCATTTTTGTCTATAACTTCGCTCTATTTGTGTGTAATTTCCTAAAATTTGCATACAAATTAATGAGCAAGGACGGCTATGCCTTCCATTAACCAAGCTTAAACTAAGTTGCGGAGTAACATAGTGTTTTGTTTTGGATCAGCACTATTTCTCGATTTGCCGCCGTTGTTGAGCACAAGCGATTTCGTTTGACTCCCCGCTTTGTTTTGTTTCAGAGAGAGGCAGAAAGAGAAAGTACCAAAAAAAAAGCAACGCACCAGGAACAAAAAAAACGTGGTGCAGCAGTTTCGAACGAGATCTGATTCTGAAAGCGCCAGGCGTACTAGTAGATGGTTGCTTGTTTGCTCAACGGTATCGCGTCAGGATACAGGCCATCTTGTATTGCAAATGTTAAGTATCACTTAATACAGAAATACAGGGAATATGCGAGGCAAATACGTCAGATTGGAAAAGGTGAGGAACACGGCATTCTTTTCCGTTAACTCAGTCTCCGCATAGCTTATTTGACAGGAAAAGGAAACGGCAAACCATATAAATAATGAAGAGTTACATTAATCTATCGTTAGTATATCATCCTTCATCACTTGGAAACAACGTACCTGTATCTACGGAGTTGGTCCGTAAAATTGAGGAATCTAGAAAGGGTAACAAAGATACGAAAACAGCGCTGGGACAGTTTGAATGGCGAATAAAGTGTCTCAATCTTTAGGAACGCCTGTCATCATGCCCACAGTGCACCAGGATCCGCAGTTAAGCATTGTTTTGAGTAACGAATCTTTTTAATAACAACAATAATACTACGCTTTTCAGTCATTCCATGACACTTCGCATTTGAATGGGAGGAAGGGCTTCTTAACTGGATAAAGTGCAAGGAACGTGGTTTAGGTCTTTTAGTAATACGTTTTCCTTTTTCATCCGAAAAAGGGCGCGATTCGACGTAGCAGCTCCTCTTTCCCTGAAGTTGCGATGGAATGGCGGAATCATATTTTTTGTGCCTTGCTGTATCACACAAAGGGACTTGGCACGATCAGTAACCCTTTTTTTTTTTTTTTTTTTTTTT